>JAPUBX010003580.1:0-14161 GCA_028672205.1 Proteocephalus fallax
CACCGTGCATCTGGGATTGGCAAGTATTTGTACGTTTTAGGATGGAGAGGGCGCGAGAAATGGCACAAGCAGTCAATTTCGCAGGTTCAACTTTCACCAATTGCTTCGTTCCTCGGCTCATACCGCTTAGCGACTTTCAGACATTCGTGAACAGGTGCGTCTATCCTCTGGGGAACCTACAGGCGGCACGCATTGATCGCTACTCCTGATTGGTGATAGCAACTATGTTTTGTTTTTCAGTCTACCACGAGGATCTTGCAAAGATATGACCCAAGAAGGTGCGATGCTTCCTCAAACAGATTGTCTGCTAGGCATCCCTACAACCGTTTTTCTCGTCCAACATCTGCCAGGTATAGCCCAATTGGTTAGATTTCACAGCATAAAGTACTTCCATGGCGTGGTTTGCGTTAGAAAACGAAGCCACAACGACTGGAGGTAGAGTCAGGGCTATTTAAACTCCCATTCGCCCGGGGAATTGTCGGAAGTGAAACAGATGTTTTGAGGCTCAGAGGACTTTCAGTTTGTACACATTCTGTTAATTTAATGCGATATCGGTTTCAAGGTGTATTGTTTATTCTTCTTCTTCCGAGAACAGATCCTTGGATCGAAATGAAAAGTAGGAAAACTGGAAATCCATTCTACTTTAACCGAGAAACGAAGGTTTCAACCTACGAACCTCCTTTCACATCCTTCGAGTGAGTTTGTGGGTTGGTTTCACATCTAGCACTAATCCACCTCATCCATCTACTCACTCGAATATGCGCGTGCTTCCACAGCCATGGCATCTGTGTGCGTAAATGGCAGATGGATCCAACCGGAGCCATCCTTTCCTCATTCTGCAGACGCGCGTTGAATGAGGTTGGTGTTAATGCGTGATTTGTGTCATCTTTCAGTAAAACGAAGTTCCGGAAAGTCAACTGGCAAGCCGCCGCCGCCGACGCCCCAGCTGGCGACCAACTGGACGCGAACCAATTGGCAGCCGAGGTCGTGGTGGGCGGCGCGGCCAATCATTTGGCCTAATTCGCTGGGTTGTGTCCCATTAACCCGCCTATCCAATATACTGTACATCTTTGTAATCTTCATAATGTCTTTGTTTTGTCACGGTCAACCTCAAATTGAACGAGGTTTTATTAGGTTCCAGAATCTTTTGGGTAACGTCGTCTAAAACCCGTGGCAAATTTGACCAATTATTAGCCCTCTAATTAGTTTAAGAACCTGCTGCAATAAGTTGTTTTATTTATTCGAGTAATGTTACAAGCGACAAATTAATTGAACGGTATTTGATATTTCGTCAACGTTTTCATCGTTGTGTTGATGTTGGTGAACTCTCCTAAGTTTTAAAATTGACTAGATTCCCCGGTGTTGTTCTAAAAATTTGCAGTAGATGCTTCTAAAATGTACAGTAGAACTGCGGCATTTCTCGCAGAAACCGTCACAGGAATGCATGTTCGCTACAATGACTTTCCCACTAATTCGAAAGTTAGATTCAACGATTTGAGTGCTGGAAAGAGGCCATCGCGTCTGTCGCTAGTGCAGGGAATGGACTTGCTTTAGTGTTGATAGGATGCCTGATAATTTGCTCAAATCAATTACGCAAACGGCATCTCAAGATGCAGTTTTTCTCCCGAGTGCTGTTCAAGCGGAGCAGTGGTGATAGTGGTGACAGTCACTTGAAGGATTCTAAGATTTGACAAAAACTTTCCTAGACTGAACAGCTTCAAATAGTCATTTGCACAGATAGCTTGATCTCGAAGGTCCATTTCAACCAGTCTTAATTAAACCATCAAAGGCCGCAGCCGGAGATTACGAAACGCCTGTTGCAGCTGATTGATGAATCCGCCATTTGTGTTTGGACCACCGTCTCCAAGCTTCTGAGAATGTCCACGGTATCCAGGTCGCTTCTCTCATCGAACATGAACCTAACGTGACCGAACTGCCGCCAGACTGGGAAGGCAGCCATGCCATTATACTTGTCCACGGCAGAAAGGTGGAACATTATGCCCCTGGACACTGCTGGTTGTATCAACAGCATCTCCTAAGTACTAAACAACACAGATATAAGGAGACATGTGGCCCATTGGATTTGACAAAGAAGCATAATTAATCTGGTGCTAATCGTCGCTTACCATGCCTAACTTTGTGTTTCCAATGCCACTAAAGGTTAATGTAACGCAGTTCAAGAATTTCGCAGTAGATTAAAATCTATTAAATATTTCGGTTAATTATGTTTTAAATATCAATTTACGACTAGTAATCTTAGTAATAGGTTGAACGCCTTGCCTTCCAATTTAAATTAATTAATTTTGCACGCTTCTGGTTGATCGTGAGGAAAATTCATGGGAATATTTGATCAGAGAGGATATCAATCGTTTTAAGAGAGGGTTGTTAACAGATGACGCAGTACAATACAAGCATAACAAGACATGTTTTAAACTATCTGGTGCATATCATTTATTTCATCCCTAATTTGTTTTCATTCTAAAATGCATTTCAATTACACTGCTACTCAGTAAACGTTTCAGTAGAATATTTATTACATTATCGAGTCATTTTGGACGCACGACCATCACCTTTTCATATAGGTTATTACAAACTTTTAAATTCTTAACGATTTGGTGCTCGTGACCATAATAAAGCGATTAACATTAATATTTTGAAGTCGTGATGGGAAGAATCATTTTTCGAATCCACTCAACGCTTCCACGCTACGGTTAGTATCTGGCAAACAAATCTACCTGTTAAAACGCGAAGAAAACCCGGCGGACTAGGCAGAGGAGAGCGTTGAGAGACTGCTCCTTTCCTTTGGAATACAGAGATTTTGCTATAACACCTATTCAGAAACGGCCCATGGTTCCGCTGGACCTGTGAAGTATAGACCTATTGCCAACTCATCTGTCTGGTTAAAAGTTGTTGAGAAGCACCCCCTCGATTCTTCGCTTGATGCCACAGCGAAAGCCGTCAAGGGAGTTTTCTTTGACTTCTCCGCTGCTTTCAACACTATCTCACGCTCTCGCATTCCTTCGCAACTATGTGAAGATGGCGTTGAAGGATTGTTTATTAATTGGCTTCAAAACTATATCTCAAACTGTCTTCAACACGCAAGAGTCGGAAATGAAACCTCCTCTTCCTTGCCAAATAACTGTAGTGTGCCACAAGGCGCAGTGCTATCTCCATTCCTTTTTAACTATTACGTGTCTAGCCTTCGGTCCCCTAACGACGTGACTCTTATAAAATACGCGAATGACTAGACGTTATGCCATGCCTGCAAGACGAATGGTGATTCTCAACAGCAGTCAGTCAGCAGGCAGTCACTGAGGTACTCGAGTGGTCTTCGGAGAATGGTCTTTTGTTCAATGAATCAAAATGCATCTCAATTACGCTTTCCCTGGAGCCGATGTTACAACTCATGAAATGTCTTCACTCTATTATTTCACCTGGAGCTGAAAATCGGAATTCCTCGGCGTTATTTTTAACAGTGGGTTATCATGGAGTTATCATGTGGATGCCGTCTTCGACAAATGTCGTTGCCTTTGCTTCTTAGTTCGCCGGTTCAGGAGACTTGGCTTAGGCCCTAGCCACATAAAAACCTTTGTCCATGCCTGTATAATTCACATTATTGTATATTGGTCACTAGTAATTTTCACCGGCCTAAAATGTTCTGACTTTTTAACCCTCCGTAGGCTTTTTTTAAATAATCTCGTTTTCTAGTGGCCTGCCTATCATCTCCATTCCAGAAATAATCTGTCAACACCACTCAAATAGTTGTTCACTAATCGGTGCTCGTATTTTAAGTGACCCCTCCCATCCCCTCTTTTCAAGTTTATCTAACTGTAAATCTTTTCGACGAATGCGTAAGCAATACTGTTCAACACCAAAACCAGCATAGCTATAAAGATGCTGTGTGCTATGGTTCTTTGCAGTCTTTCGAATGCCGCCTATTTATTGACGGCGCCCCCAAGTCGAATGGAGACGGAATGAGAGACTGCGTGAACGAGGAGGGAGGTGCGAAGCGGCAGATTGGCGAGGAATCTGCGGCACCAACGATTGACGCCTGCAAGTCAGCATCTCCTAAAACACCATCAGCGCATGCCCAGAAGCCACGCCTGCACTGTCCTCTCCCCGCGGAGGACCTGGGAGATTCCTTGAAGAAATCAACCTTTGTTCGCGGTACCCCATCGAGGCCCGTGCGCATATGGGCTCCATTGCCACTTTTGGCGACCGTGTCAAGTTGTTTGATGACCTTTAAACAGTCGTTTTCGCCTCTCGATTTTCATTTCGGCCCATCTGCGTCATCAAACTTTCTCAATTACGAAATATTTTCTTCTGCGAATACCTATCACAAATAATAGCGATAATAAACAACTTTATAGCAACGTAAAGAAAAATGTTAAATTTAAATTAATCTGAAATATGACACATTTTGCAATGCTCAACAAGTGAATTTAAAGTTCTCTTCAGGGAGAATGCATACATTTTGCTTGAGTCGGTATACCCTACTCAACATCAGTGAGTAGAAAAAAAACAAGATGGTGTACAAGGAAACACAAGGGTAACCGTGGACCAAATAAAGTAAATACATAATATTGTTCACAAAAGGTTTTGCCATCGTTTAATTATCGGAACCTGGCTTTATTTTTAACTTCCACTTCCATTGTAAAATCGGACACCAAATTAAGCAGATGCTTCCAAAATATTCCGTATAACTGCGGCATTTGTGCGACGAAATTCTTCAGATAGGTATTACTTCTGCTCTGCGTCCACGTGCGATTAAATGTCCCGACTTTGCGTTTTTTGTCATATAACGCAAGTGTGCGAATTCGTGCACATTTTTGCAGTATTTCCTGTCTGGTCTCAGGTGTGCCCATGTCGATGTCGACGGCCTCCACAAAAATGTACTGCACGGATGTGTGGAAATCGTCCGAAAACAGCTCCTTTATATCTATTTTCTCATTCAGACGAAGCACAACAACGCGCAGTTTTTCCAGTCTTGAAAGAAGGCCTAGTATGGCTTTACAAGAGATTTTCCGTCGACCGATTGATCCAGTGCAAATTACGAGCACTGAAAGTTGAGTACACGGGAGAGGGCCGACGAGATTCCAGTCGATTCGAAAGTTAGATTCAACGACCAATGATTTGAGTGCTGGAAAGAGGCTAAGGAAATTCGTGAGGCAGCTTGCAAGTTCGGTGGGTTCAGGGCAGGGCCTACTAGTTGAGATGACGTCAGACTGAATAACCAACTGCTGGACGCTATTGAGACGCAATTCGACAGGCTCCAAGGCGCCGTATACCACATCCGCGGAGACATTAAGCACACGAAGTGTCAGTCCCACATGAAGTTTCAGAAGAGGCAGAATATTGTGTGTGAAAAGATCGTATCGGTGTTTGTTTAAATTAGTACATTCGCATGTAGAATGCTTCCAAAGATGAGTTCGGATAATTAGCTCTGATGTGGCGCTTGTGGATGTCTCAGGGCACGAGGTCGAAAACCACTCACACTTTGGAATCTCTGTCAATTCAAAGGACACAAAACGAGTGTCGGATTCCACAAGATTCAGAGATTCCTTGGACAAGGTCCCTTGAAGGTTAAGAGGGATCATATGCAATCCATCAACTCGGAAGTATTCCGTTGAAGTAAGCCTCAGGCTTATTTTGACATCAGGAAACCTCTGAATGACGTCAGCCAGATTCATCTTTCTCACAAACATGTAGTGCAAACGTAGATGCAGCGTCTCCAAGTCTGGGAAGAGGTACTCCGTGGGCGCGATGGTTGTCATGTATTCGAATAACTGCGAATGGGCCGAGATGGTGAGGCTTTTGACACCCTCAATGCTGGGGATCCGAGTTTGAGGTGGGAATCGCTTACATCGCGTCTGTCGCCAGTGCACGGAATGGACTTGCTTTAGTGTTGATAGAATGCCTGATAATTTGTCCAAATCAATTACGCAAACGGCGTGGATACAAAGCATATCAAGACGCAGTTTTTCTCCCGAGTGCTGTTCAAGCCGAGCAGTGGTGATGTTGGTGACAGTCACTTTGAGGATTCTAAGATTTGACAAAAACTTTCCTAGACTGAACAGCTTCAAATAGTCATTTACACCGATAGCTTGATCTTGAAGGTCCATTTCAACCAGTCTTAATTGAACCATCAAAGGCCGCAGCCGGAGATTACGAAACGCCTGTTGAAGTTGAGGCAGGAATGGGCCATATGTGTTGGGACCACCATCAACGAGTGCCAGCCTGCAGTCTGCGAACTTGGCCAATTCCAAGCTTCTGAGAATGTCCACGGTGTCCAGGTTACTTCTGTCATCGAACATGATGACATTTGGACCGAACTGCCGCCAGACGGGAAAGGCAGCGAAGCAATTGTACAATTCCACAGCAGAAAGGTGCAACATTATGCGCCTGGCCACAGAGGGCTGCATCAGAAGCAACTCCTAAGCAGTTAAAAACACCGACATTTATACATCCGGTCTAATAGCTTTGGAAACGTTTCTCAATATAAGTGCGATTATTCATCACAGGCAGCGGATTACTTTGCGGTTAGGATTTCACTACAGTTTACAGATAATAGCGTGTTATTAAAACAAAGTTGATTAGCATGAACTGTTAATAATTGGCGGTATTATCAAGTTGTATCAATATGAACCATTAAAACATTCTGTCATTTCTCTCTGTAACTTTAGAAGCCTCTCCTACCGCGTTCCAAACACAACTTTACGGAATTCCGACAAGATACTTCATCGAAACTTTAAATTCGACATAGTTGACGTGATTTGTGACAAATGATTGTCATGCTTAACCAATCACACCGTTGTGCTGCAATCGAAAGTGAGGTCCTGTTGAGTGCCAAAATTGCATCAGCAACGGAGCCATTTAATCTCACATCACTTACTGATGCCGCCACATTGTTGAAATCAATATAAAATGTAATACCTTGAAACAATAGCAGGACTGGCATGGCAGCAATAAACCAGTGGCCACCGGTGACAAAAAATTCGGCATAAACCATGTGAACAAACCTGCAAGGACGTTGCACGTGTATCCATGTTAAATCCAGCGGTGAAAATGATATTATTTCGCACACATTATCAAGCCCGTAGCAGCTGAAGCGTAAGGCGTGCGGGGATTGGCGGAGCGACCTCATTGGTTGAGCCCGACGGGTGCGAGTCATCACTAGATGCATACACGCCGTTGCCAACAAGCCTGCCATAATAGCGAAAAAATCCAATCAAGTCGAAAATTTCCACTAGTCGCCACTCTCATGAATTCAAACTTAAACAAATGCTACGCAAAAATGTATTCTACCAGTTAGCCGTTGTTTGTGAATAATTCACACATACCACTGTCTATAATTTACAACTTTACATAACTTAGAGCAGATTTGGTTACTGTTTCGATTAACGGAATGTTTAGTCAATTTTGAAATTGTGAAAAGTCCATCCATTCGGCTAAATAGTATTCCCACCAAATACACTCAGGCCTCCAGGTTTTCCAGTTGACTGTGAAAACTGGATTTTACTGAAAGAGCCAAAGATGAGAATGATCACGAAACTGATTCATTGTGTATTATTCTGAAAAATATATGTCCGGCTTACGCATGCATAGTAAGGCATCACCCATTTAAATTATTTTAGTTACGATCCCGAATGAGTGATTCCGTTGATTTCAGTACATGAAAAAAAAGCTAAGAATGCCCAGACCAAATAGCAGTCCTCTATTTCTCTCAACCTCTTCTTAACACGTGGAATGGATTAGTCTGCGGTTGACAGAGGTTGATCTGTAACTGCAATTCGCGAATAGGCAAGGAAGAATGAAGTCGCATTCTCCTCTACAATCTGCTTACTACGCCGTAATTGGTTTCATTATATGTGATGTTTAGGTAAAATAGTGCGATCGAAATTGCTGATGGTACAAATATTTACACAAGAATTCTGAGTAGAATGCTGCTAGTATAGCGCCTCTTGGGACCTGTGAAGTATAGACGTATCGCCAACTCATCAGTACGGTTAAAAGTTGTTTAGAAGCACCTCCTCTCTCATTTTGAGGACGCACTAAAAACTGCCGATGACCCGTTCCAGTTTGCTTATAAATGAAATCGAAGCACTCTGGACGCCGTGGCTACGTTTTCGCACGCCCTCCACTCTTAACTTGATGCCGGAGCGAAAGCCATCAATAGATTTTTCTTGAACTTCACCTCTGCTTTCAACGCTATCTCACGCTCACGCATTCTTTCTCAACTATATGAAGGTGGCGTTAAACGATGGTTGATTAATTGGCTTCAACATTAATTCTCTAACTGACGCCAACCTGTTAGTGTCGGAAATGAAGCCTCCTCCTCCTGGCGAAATAATTGCAGTGTACTACAAGGCGCAGTGCTATCCGCATTCCTATTTAACTATTATACATCCAGCCTTCGATCCCCTTACGACGTGACACTTATAAAATACGCGAATGACTTGACTTTATGACATGCCATGCCTGCAAGTCGATTTTTGATTCTCAACAGCAGTCAGCCAGCAGGCAGACAGTCAGTCACTGAGATACTCGAGTGGTCTTCGGAGAATGGTCTTCCTTTGAATGCATCAAAATAAACCTCTATAACTGTTGCCTTGAGAGCCTGCAAGACGATGTGTGTTCTTACTGTTTAAACCTCCGTAGCCTTTTTAAATAATCTCGTTTTCTAGTGGCCTGCCTATGCTCACCATTGAAGAGATCGTCGTTCAAAGCAAAAACAAGTCTGGGCTCGTAGAATGCTAATTTATCTAAAATATGACACATTTTACAATGCTCAACAATGGAATTTCAAGTTCACCTTGGGAAGAATGCATACATTTTGATTGAACACCAACCACAAAATGAGTCGGAATGCCCTACTCAACCTCAGTGAGTAGTAAAAAAACACAGACAATCTTTAAGAAGAACTTTCACTGAAATAACAAGATGGGAAACCAGGAAAGACAAGGGTAACCGTGGACCAAATCAAGTAAATGCATAAAATTTATCACAAAAGGTTTTGTTATCGTTGAATTATCGGAACCTGGTGTTATCTTTAACTTCTACTTCAATTGTAAAATCGGACACCATTTTATTCCGGATAACTGCGGAATTTGTGCCCTGGTTTTGGAGACTTGGTTTAAGCTCAAGCCGTATAAAAAACTTTGTCCATGTTTGAATAATTCACCTTATTGTATATTGTTCCCCAGTAATTTTCCCCGGCATTAAATGTTCTGACTGTTTAACCCTTCATTGGTTTTTTAAAATAATCTCGTTTTCTAGTGGCCTTTCTATGCTCGGTTAGGACGCAGTTATACGGAGTATTTTGGAAGCATTTGCTGAAATTGATTGCCCATATCACCTTAGAAGGAGAACACTATGGTAACTTCAGGTAGGAATAATGCAACGATAACAAAGCCTGTTATGGATTTATTTGGATATTATCTTGTTAATGAACCTGGTTTTAAAATCGATTAAAATATTTATATGGGGCATATTTTAAGGATGTAGGACATTTAGGACACATGCACATGGTTGTTAATGATGGTTCGTGGTATTCGTGGCTTCTTCCATTCGTTCACATGACTCAGGAAGGAAGGATCATAGAACCAAACCCCTACCTGCCATCCAACATCCACCCTTCCCACTAACTCGAAAGATTGAAATGTAGAATTTCGAGTATCAACTATAACTTGAAATCACATTCTTTAATAAGAGAGATTCCGTTTACCGAGCACGGAGTTGGATACAATATCGTTCGGTCTTTGTAACGTCGCGTCTACGTTCCGAAGTAGAATGAAAACAGTGCTCAAGCATAGTATCGATTTGGGGGTTGCTGAAGGTTAGGACGCAGTTATACGGATTATTTTGGAAGCATTTGCTGAAATTGATTACCCATATCACCTTAGAAGGAGAACACTATGGTAACTTCAGGTAGGAATAATGCAACGACAACAAAGCCTGTTATGGATTTATTTGGATATTATCCGAGTGACCCCGTGCTAATTGCGAGCACGGAAAGTTTAGTTTACGGGAGAGGGCCCACTGGTTTGCAGTAATTTCTAAACTTGGATTCAACGAGCAACGACAACAGTGCTGAGAAGAAGACAAGGGCATTCACAAGATTTTCTGCAAGTTGATTATTTGCGGTGCCAGTCCAACTGGTTAAGATAACGTCAGACTGAATAACCAACTGCTGGACGGAATTGAGACGTAAGCCGACAGACTCTAAGGGGGCATGTGGCATATCCGCGGAGACATTAACCAAACTAAACCCCATGGTATAAATTTTCGGTTGATATATTTATTTTATTAGATTTCTGTGGTACTTTTACCTTTTAGGAGTAGCATGTTTTCAAAAGTAAGTTCGGATAATCAGTTGGGACGCGGCGCCGGGTGATAGAACAGGAAAATACGTCGACATCCAGACAAAATTTGGAGCCCACGGAATTTGGGATTGTTTTAAACAATGGGTTTCTTTGAATATTATTTATGTCTTACCAAACTGGGTAAACTATAGGCGCTCGCGGATTGGTGGAACAATCTCATTGGTGGAGCAACAGGATTGGTTGAAGCCAACACACAGCAACTTACCATTATGAAATTAAGTGTAATATTGACGCCGGTGCTGGAAATATATCCTGACTACTTGTAATGCCACTCAAATCCGCAGTGCAGGGTTTACACTTAATGCACAACCGACCGACAATTGGCGATGGCAGATAAAAACACAGCCCCATGGTGTGCTGGTTAGCATTTGCACTTTGTTCGTAAGTGACCGTGTGTTCGACCCCTAGGTCAGACAAACACAAATGGTCTAAGCGGAGGCGCAGATGACCACCGGCTGGTTGGCAAAACGTGCATTTTTTCTGCATTTCTTGATATCCGCGGAATCCATCTTCATGCAGATCTTCGGATCCGAAGAAAAATGTCGGAAAACAGGAAATTCATTGTGAGTAAAATGCAAGAAGAACTCTTTAGAGACATGACAATCCCAGTTAATTATTTTGTTGGTGAATTTGAATTCTATTGTATGTTGCATTATAGAAATTGGAATGCGATATAATTGTGAATATTTTTCGTGAAGTCACTTGTATAGGATATGCGTAAACAGATTGGAATATATAAGAATAAACTCGAATCACATGTAACTAAACGCATTTGATTGTATCGGACACAGGTCGAAATTCGAATGACCTAAGTAATGTGAAATGATGTATGTGCAATATATATGTATCATATAAACATATTCTCTTACAATTATATTGGTATGAAGCTGGCATGGTGTTTTTTTTATATTCTCCGCGTTTATTCTGCAATCCTGTTACGTTCCAAACCAAACTGTCGTCATATTAGGTATTGCAACAAACGAAACGGTGGTCACAATCAGCAAAACAGTGGGAAAGTGCAGGAAATCTGACCATTTTGTCTTCCAGTATACCTAAGCGATACGGTAACTAAAAAATGTTTAATGCCTAGCAATCAATAAATAAGTTTTTGCAAAGCTATTAATATAATACTGGTAATTTAAAATTATATTTTTCCTTTGTCGTTCGCGGAAGTTCAAAACGAGTTTAAAACGTCGACACACTGATTGATGCCCCTTTGTGCCTGAAGCTCGATGGACCCGTCAAGCCTTTGAAGTGGTTTACCTGGGTCTGGACGGCTGTGGCAGTTGCGTGGAGCGACTGGTTGAGACCAAATAACAGAAATTTGCCCCGAGGCATGACAGGAAGCAACCAAGGCGCTATTCCTTCTCAGCTCCTCATGCAGCCCGCGGTAACTGGGTACCCACTAAAAAACTATTTGAACGCTAGCATCTGATTAAATGGTACATCGTTGGCATATCGAGACTACAATCCAATTTCGCCGAACGTGCGCCATTTGAAGCTGGTATTTCGCCAACAGATTGACAGCTCAGATGGAGTGGGTAGCCGGGTCAACCCCCCTCTATTTTTCTTTACTCCTTTGTCACTCCGATCCCCGTGAACCCCAGATTTGCACGTATCTCTGGGTTGGCCAGGCGTTGATTCACAATGGAAACTCGCTGTGAGAGCTTTATGTAAGTAACTAAACTTGGGCGCCCACAACCTACTTGGATAGGTCTCCATTTATGCCTGGATTGGTTGCTCACTGCCATAGTAGTCTCTACCAAGAATCGGAACTTCTTTGCAACCATGTACAGCAAGAAGAACGTCATTTCTCCAGTTCGCGTTTCTTAGGGTTCCTTCGACTCAGCTTTTGCGAGATAATCAGCCCAAATAGATAAAGTGAGGAATTCTGCGACAGCATCGTCAACCACAATTATTGCACATCTAAAATAATTTCATAATTATAGGTTCCCGGCTACTTAAACGTCGTTGAGTAGCAGCGAAACTCCATGCATTTTAGAAAGAAAGTGAAGAAAACTAACCGGATTAGACAAAATAAATAATCAAGATAGTGTTCAACATATTTTCTTATACTTGAATTAGTAGAATCTGGAGTTATACGTCGATTTGAAAAGGTGAATCCAAAATACACCGTATTACAGCGGCATATCCAGCATGTCGATTACGTATCCAGAACTTCTACTACAGAGGAGATAACGGAAGGCTCGTCTCTCCGTCTACAACCACTGCCTAGGAGTCGCGATGATCTAATCTCGGAGACGCGATTGGAATTGAAGAGGATTCTAACGGCACTCAGAAAGGGCTGGAATATTGCAAATAAAAAGAAGTTTCCATATTTCTACTTTCGGCGGGACGATTTGGGTTCCACCCCTGAAGGTCTTTTATGTTATCAAGACCGTATTGTGGTACCACCAGTGTTGCGTGAATCTGTTCTTGGCGATCAACACTCCGGTCATCTTGGTTTTGATCAAATGAAGTCATTGGCAAGAACGTCATGTTGGTGGCCGGAACTTGAAGCCGATATCCGCCGAACAGCTGCCCGGGGTGATGGCTGCTTGAACAAGTTGCGCTTAAGGCCTTCGAAATGGTCTCCAAGTTCCAGGGTCCTGTAAGCCATGAAAAAGAAAACATGCTGATTATTGTGGAAAATGTCTCGGCAAAAACTATGCTGTAGTCGTGATCGATTCATTTTCACGTAGGCCTGGAGTTTTTCTGACGACCAGTGCAAATGCTGACTTCACCAAATCGCTGTTTCGGAAGTTATTCAGTCGTGAAGGTATTCCGCTCGTTATGGTTACGGATAATGGTACAAATTTCACCGCCGACCATTTGGTCAATTCGGTTATCGGTCTCGGATGCCGGCATTTGCACAGGGCTCCCAGACATCCTCAGTCCAATGGCTTAGCCAAGAACTTTGTCAAGGCGGCTATATCATCCATCAAACCAAGTACATTTACAGAGTTGGATCGGTCCATCGACAATTTCCTGATGCAGTAGCGTAATGCTATTCAAGCAACCACTGGTAAAAGTACTGTTGTGTAATTTACCTTAGCGTTGTATTAATTTGTGATGAAACAAATTAAGAAAATAAATAATCTTGTTTGAGCTTCATTTCCTAGATGTATTTAGCTTATAAGACTCTTTTGAAATGTATGCACGGCCAATGCAAACATCGTAAGTGGAGACATTATCCACGTTATGGGAGCGTACCATACCTTCCAATTGCATTTATCTTGTTAACGCTGGAACACATCCAGTCCGTGAACTGGCGACAGACTCGATGCATAGAATATCCATCGAATCATCATATCCCCAGCATTGAGGGCGTTAAACACCTCACGATCTCGGCTCATTCGCAGTTGTTCAGATACATGACCGAAATATTGCCAGAAAGGAACCTATTCTGCGACTTGCAGCATCTGCGTCTGCGTTTGCACTATTACCGCCTGAATGCCATTAATATGGACAAAGTGATAAACCAGTTTCCTAATGTCAAGTTAAGCGTACATTTAACTGCAGAGGATTACGCTGGGTTTGATGGAAGGTTGATGATCCCGTTAAAATTTCGCGGGACCTCACCCCAGACCTTGCAGTGTCTTGTAGAACCAACAACTCGTTTCGTTTCCTTTAACTTGAAAGCTGATTGCAACTTCGAATCGATGTCGTCACCTGGGAAATCAAAAGAGGCCACATCACACATAATTATTCAATCAAGTCTCTGGGAGTATCATAAATGTAAATGTGGAGGCTTAAACAAACACCGTAATGAAATGTTC
>JAPUBX010003587.1:0-36529 GCA_028672205.1 Proteocephalus fallax
CAAGCCTCTGTAACATTGGCGTCTACTTATAGTCTATTCAACAGTATGGTTGTTTTTTTGCAAACATTCCACATATTCCAATTGTAGAGATGATTTGTAACGCGCACGCGGCCATTTCGTTTTTGAGTTGCATGTCTCCAAGTGGGCCAAAGAGAATGTCATTCGAATTGGACAATTGTGTCTGGTTTATTTTCTGGTGAAGTAGAGCGAGTTGAGGAATTGATTGGATAGCTTAAGGACAACATTTTGTGACATGGCAACACACTAAATACCATGGGTGGCGGGTGGTGCATTGATACAAACCCGCATGGCTGTAAGTGACCAGTGTCCGTGGTGATGACGCGTGCAATACATATCGTGGGATGAGGCGCAGAGGTATTGCGTTTATTTTGATTTAAGAATTAAAGGGAGTCCCGAAGGCCTCCCCACTGGCAAAAACTACGCACCCGAGCGAACCCGATTAGAGTCCGTCGCAGGCTTCAACACAGCGGAGTGCAATGCTGGGCCTCCACCTGGGGTCAGAGCCTTGCTGATCACCCTGAACCCGGTGCCAGGTAAGTTTGATGCGCTGCCTCCGTCAGCCCTACCCATCCAATGCACCCACTGCCTCCCGTCAACACTAACTACTCGCATGACATATGCACGTCTATCGCCCAAGTCAATGTCTAACACAGTGTATTAACGCAGTGCCTATTCCATGTGCTAGTGCCTCACCCGCCTTCATCCTCATAGGTTTCACTTGCGCTGCGTCTACTTATATTCATTTAAACAGTATAGACGTTTTGCGAACATTCAACACATTGTGAATGTAGCAACGAGGGTGCGTGGTTGGTTGACTCGAATCACATTGATTGGACCGATGTGATAAGCAGCATTGATTGTGAGCATCTCGTAGTAGTAGTAGTAGTATGGCATTTTGAGGTGGGATTGTTGGACAGAAAAAGAAGGTGACCATTTGGTGGGGAGATGATGGGCAGACAGGTGGTAACAGGACACACAATGGGAGGGAGGGAGGCGCGACTTTTATTTTGGTTAGTTTAAATGGGCCAATCCTCGAGGTAATGCAATACGAGGCCGACCCGTGGACGGGGTTGAGCAAGCTCATAGCACCCATCCGGTGTAGAAAAATACAGGTAATTTCGTTGGTCTCAATTTAGAGACCGTTGCAGAAATTACACTGCAAAGAACAGATACTACACATGATCTTAGCTCAGAGAGCCGAGAAGCGATAGCCAAACACACCTCCAAGCCTCCTGCAACCCCTCCCTACTGGCTGACACTTTGCAAGACCGTTGCCACACTTTGCACCACAAGGGCTGAATTCACCATTTATGGGTGGCCTGAGAGCAGGCCGCAGGTATTGAGTGTATGGTGTATTTGTCATCCTCGCCAAGGAGCCATGAAATTAGAAGGCAGGAAACGAAATAGTGTAACACAGATACTACTAGGTGCATTTGAGCGACCAACATCGTGGGGTGCGTGTAGAATGAGTGCAGCAGCAGAGCGAGAGATAGCGAGAGGGAGTAGTGTTTTTAGTTTTATTGATTTGAGAAAAACCCAGCCGCTCAGAACTCGGCCGGCCCATCTACCGAGATGCAGCTTCACGGCCACCACGAAGGCGGCTGTGAAGACTCCATGACACCGGCAATGCGATCAACCAGGCTGCCAGCCAAGTCAGCACACGCATGAGAGGAGGAGGAGGAGGAGGAGTGCTGTTGCCAACACGTTCCATACCCACACACACACACACACAACTGACAGCTCACAGCCGTTTCACGCTGACGGACGACCAACACACATCTTCATCACGGTTGGGTATCCAGGAGTTAGGTTTGACTAACGTCCTGGTGATGCGTACTATAGGAGTGATCCCTAGAAGTACGATCTTAAGGACCCAACAGACTGGCCTCGCGTCCCCTCCACACCTGCGTCTGCCCCAAAACCCAACACCTACACTTACCTCACTAAAGTCGCATAATCACAGTCATTGGGCGTACCAACAGAGAGCACATGAATCTCTCGATAGTAGTCCAATTAAGTTGGCACATTGTGTCCCACTTGCATATGAATGCCTAAGGTACATTCTATCAGTAGTATGGGCTTATTGCTGCTGGACCAGCTGAAGAAAATGTTTAGATAGTTGGAGAGAACAATCGAGTTGTGCTTGCATTCTTATTATACCAAGGGGAGTGCACCGTGAAAGCTGGTTGTGATGATGGCGTTAAAGTTTGACTCAATTGAGCTACAAAGCGTTTGAAGGAGGTAGGTGTTTTTTATTTGTTTTTTTGATTAAAGGGAGGCCCGAAGGCTCCCCACTGGCAAAAACTACGCACCCGAGCGAACCCGATTAGAGTCCGTCGCAGGCTTCAACACAGCGGAGTGCAATGCTGAGCCTCCACCTGGGGTCAGAGCCTTGATGATCACCCTGAACCCGGCGCAAGGTAAGTTTGATGCGCTGCCGCCGTCACCCCTACCCATCCTACACACAACCTGCCACCAATCAACACATTAACTACTACCATGCCCTTTGCCCATCAATCGCCCAATTCAATGTCTCACACAGTATATTCACACAGTGCCTATTCCATGTGCTTTTGCCTCTCTCACCGCTGCTTCCCCCTACATTACAAGCCTCTGTAACATTGGCGTCTACTTATAGTCTATTCAACAGTATGGTTGTTTTTTCGCAAACATTCCACATATTCCAATTGTAGAGATGATTTGTAACGCGCACGCGGCCATTTCGTTTTTGAGTTGCATGTCTCCAAGTGGGCCAAAGAGAATGTCATTCGAATTGGACAATTGTGTCTGGTTTATTTTCTGGTGAAGTAGAGCGAGTTGAGGAATTGATTGGATAGCTTAAGGACAACATTTTGTGACATGGCAACACACTAAATACCATGGGTGGCGGGTGGTGCATTGATACAAACCCGCATGGCTGTAAGTGACCAGTGTCCGTGGTGATGACGCGTGCAATACATATCGTGGGATGAGGCGCAGAGGTATTGCGTTTATTTTGATTTAAGAATTAAAGGGAGTCCCGAAGGCCTCCCCACTGGCAAAAACTACGCACCCGAGCGAACCCGATTAGAGTCCGTCGCAGGCTTCAACACAGCGGAGTGCAATGCTGGGCCTCCACCTGGGGTCAGAGCCTTGCTGATCACCCTGAACCCGGTGCCAGGTAAGTTTGATGCGCTGCCTCCGTCAGCCCTACCCATCCAATGCACCCACTGCCTCCCGTCAACACTAACTACTCGCATGACATATGCACGTCTATCGCCCAAGTCAATGTCTAACACAGTGTATTAACGCAGTGCCTATTCCATGTGCTAGTGCCTCACCCGCCTTCATCCTCATAGGTTTCACTTGCGCTGCGTCTACTTATATTCATTTAAACAGTATAGACGTTTTGCGAACATTCAACACATTGTGAATGTAGCAACGAGGGTGCGTGGTTGGTTGACTCGAATCACATTGATTGGACCGATGTGATAAGCAGCATTGATTGTGAGCATCTCGTAGTAGTAGTAGTAGTAGTAGTATGGCATTTTGAGGTGGGATTGTTGGACAGAAAAAGAAGGTGACCATTTGGTGGGGAGATGATGGGCAGACAGGTGGTGACACACGACACACAATGGGAGGGAGGGAGGCGCGACTTTTATTTTGGTTAGTTTAAATGGGCCAATCCTCGAGGTAATGCAATACGAGGCCGACCCGTGGACGGGGTTGAGCAAGCTCATAGCACCCATCCGGTGTAGAAAAATACAGGTAATTTCGTTGGTCTCAATTTAGAGACCGTTGCAGACCGCTGCTTCCCCACTACATTACAAGCCTCTGTAACATTGGCGTCTACTTATAGTCTATTCAACAGTATGGTTGTTTTTTCGCAAACATTCCACATATTCCAATTGTAGAGATGATTTGTAACGCGCACGCGGCCATTTCGTTTTTGAGTTGCATGTCTCCAAGTGGGCCAAAGAGAATGTCATTCGAATTGGACAATTGTGTCTGGTTTATTTTCTGGTGAAGTAGAGCGAGTTGAGGAATTGATTGGATAGCTTAAGGACAACATTTTGTGACATGGCAACACACTAAATACCATGGGTGGCGGGTGGTGCATTGATACAAACCCGCATGGCTGTAAGTGACCAGTGTCCGTGGTGATGACGCGTGCAATACATATCGTGGGATGAGGCGCAGAGGTATTGCGTTTATTTTGATTTAAGAATTAAAGGGAGTCCCGAAGGCCTCCCCACTGGCAAAAACTACGCACCCGAGCGAACCCGATTAGAGTCCGTCGCAGGCTTCAACACAGCGGAGTGCAATGCTGGGCCTCCACCTGGGGTCAGAGCCTTGCTGATCACCCTGAACCCGGTGCCAGGTAAGTTTGATGCGCTGCCTCCGTCAGCCCTACCCATCCAATGCACCCACTGCCTCCCGTCAACACTAACTACTCGCATGACATATGCACGTCTATCGCCCAAGTCAATGTCTAACACAGTGTATTAACGCAGTGCCTATTCCATGTGCTAGTGCCTCACCCGCCTTCATCCTCATAGGTTTCACTTGCGCTGCGTCTACTTATATTCATTTAAACAGTATAGACGTTTTGCGAACATTCAACACATTGTGAATGTAGCAACGAGGGTGCGTGGTTGGTTGACTCGAATCACATTGATTGGACCGATGTGATAAGCAGCATTGATTGTGAGCATCTCGTAGTAGTAGTAGTAGTAGTAGTATGGCATTTTGAGGTGGGATTGTTGGACAGAAAAAGAAGGTGACCATTTGGTGGGGAGATGATGGGCAGACAGGTGGTAACAGGACACACAATGGGAGGGAGGGAGGCGCGACTTTTATTTTGGTTAGTTTAAATGGGCCAATCCTCGAGGTAATGCAATACGAGGCCGACCCGTGGACGGGGTTGAGCAAGCTCATAGCACCCATCCGGTGTAGAAAAATACAGGTAATTTCGTTGGTCTCAATTTAGAGACCGTTGCAGAAATTACACTGCAAAGAACAGATACTACACATGATCTTAGCTCAGAGAGCCGAGAAGCGATAGCCAAACACACCTCCAAGCCTCCTGCAACCCCTCCCTACTGGCTGACACTTTGCAAGACCGTTGCCACACTTTGCACCACAAGGGCTGAATTCACCATTTATGGGTGGCCTGAGAGCAGGCCGCAGGTATTGAGTGTATGGTGTATTTGTCATCCTCGCCAAGGAGCCATGAAATTAGAAGGCAGGAAACGAAATAGTGTAACACAGATACTACTAGGTGCATTTGAGCGACCAACATCGTGGGGTGCGTGTAGAATGAGTGCAGCAGCAGAGCGAGAGATAGCGAGAGGGAGTAGTGTTTTTAGTTTTATTGATTTGAGAAAAACCCAGCCGCTCAGAACTCGGCCGGCCCATCTACCGAGATGCAGCTTCACGGCCACCACGAAGGCGGCTGTGAAGACTCCATGACACCGGCAATGCGATCAACCAGGCTGCCAGCCAAGTCAGCACACGCATGAGAGGAGGAGGAGGAGGAGGAGTGCTGTTGCCAACACGTTCCATACCCACACACACACACACACAACTGACAGCTCACAGCCGTTTCACGCTGACGGACGACCAACACACATCTTCATCACGGTTGGGTATCCAGGAGTTAGGTTTGACTAACGTCCTGGTGATGCGTACTATAGGAGTGATCCCTAGAAGTACGATCTTAAGGACCCAACAGACTGGCCTCGCGTCCCCTCCACACCTGCGTCTGCCCCAAAACCCAACACCTACACTTACCTCACTAAAGTCGCATAATCACAGTCATTGGGCGTACCAACAGAGAGCACATGAATCTCTCGATAGTAGTCCAATTAAGTTGGCACATTGTGTCCCACTTGCATATGAATGCCTAAGGTACATTCTATCAGTAGTATGGGCTTATTGCTGCTGGACCAGCTGAAGAAAATGTTTAGATAGTTGGAGAGAACAATCGAGTTGTGCTTGCATTCTTATTATACCAAGGGGAGTGCACCGTGAAAGCTGGTTGTGATGATGGCGTTAAAGTTTGACTCAATTGAGCTACAAAGCGTTTGAAGGAGGTAGGTGTTTTTTATTTGTTTTTTTGATTAAAGGGAGGCCCGAAGGCTCCCCACTGGCAAAAACTACGCACCCGAGCGAACCCGATTAGAGTCCGTCGCAGGCTTCAACACAGCGGAGTGCAATGCTGAGCCTCCACCTGGGGTCAGAGCCTTGATGATCACCCTGAACCCGGCGCAAGGTAAGTTTGATGCGCTGCCGCCGTCACCCCTACCCATCCTACACACAACCTGCCACCAATCAACACATTAACTACTACCATGCCCTTTGCCCATCAATCGCCCAATTCAATGTCTCACACAGTATATTCACACAGTGCCTATTCCATGTGCTTTTGCCTCTCTCACCGCTGCTTCCCCCTACATTACAAGCCTCTGTAACATTGGCGTCTACTTATAGTCTATTCAACAGTATGGTTGTTTTTTCGCAAACATTCCACATATTCCAATTGTAGAGATGATTTGTAACGCGCACGCGGCCATTTCGTTTTTGAGTTGCATGTCTCCAAGTGGGCCAAAGAGAATGTCATTCGAATTGGACAATTGTGTCTGGTTTATTTTCTGGTGAAGTAGAGCGAGTTGAGGAATTGATTGGATAGCTTAAGGACAACATTTTGTGACATGGCAACACACTAAATACCATGGGTGGCGGGTGGTGCATTGATACAAACCCGCATGGCTGTAAGTGACCAGTGTCCGTGGTGATGACGCGTGCAATACATATCGTGGGATGAGGCGCAGAGGTATTGCGTTTATTTTGATTTAAGAATTAAAGGGAGTCCCGAAGGCCTCCCCACTGGCAAAAACTACGCACCCGAGCGAACCCGATTAGAGTCCGTCGCAGGCTTCAACACAGCGGAGTGCAATGCTGGGCCTCCACCTGGGGTCAGAGCCTTGCTGATCACCCTGAACCCGGTGCCAGGTAAGTTTGATGCGCTGCCTCCGTCAGCCCTACCCATCCAATGCACCCACTGCCTCCCGTCAACACTAACTACTCGCATGACATATGCACGTCTATCGCCCAAGTCAATGTCTAACACAGTGTATTAACGCAGTGCCTATTCCATGTGCTAGTGCCTCACCCGCCTTCATCCTCATAGGTTTCACTTGCGCTGCGTCTACTTATATTCATTTAAACAGTATAGACGTTTTGCGAACATTCAACACATTGTGAATGTAGCAACGAGGGTGCGTGGTTGGTTGACTCGAATCACATTGATTGGACCGATGTGATAAGCAGCATTGATTGTGAGCATCTCGTAGTAGTAGTAGTAGTAGTATGGCATTTTGAGGTGGGATTGTTGGACAGAAAAAGAAGGTGACCATTTGGTGGGGAGATGATGGGCAGACAGGTGGTAACAGGACACACAATGGGAGGGAGGGAGGCGCGACTTTTATTTTGGTTAGTTTAAATGGGCCAATCCTCGAGGTAATGCAATACGAGGCCGACCCGTGGACGGGGTTGAGCAAGCTCATAGCACCCATCCGGTGTAGAAAAATACAGGTAATTTCGTTGGTCTCAATTTAGAGACCGTTGCAGAAATTACACTGCAAAGAACAGATACTACACATGATCTTAGCTCAGAGAGCCGAGAAGCGATAGCCAAACACACCTCCAAGCCTCCTGCAACCCCTCCCTACTGGCTGACACTTTGCAAGACCGTTGCCACACTTTGCACCACAAGGGCTGAATTCACCATTTATGGGTGGCCTGAGAGCAGGCCGCAGGTATTGAGTGTATGGTGTATTTGTCATCCTCGCCAAGGAGCCATGAAATTAGAAGGCAGGAAACGAAATAGTGTAACACAGATACTACTAGGTGCATTTGAGCGACCAACATCGTGGGGTGCGTGTAGAATGAGTGCAGCAGCAGAGCGAGAGATAGCGAGAGGGAGTAGTGTTTTTAGTTTTATTGATTTGAGAAAAACCCAGCCGCTCAGAACTCGGCCGGCCCATCTACCGAGATGCAGCTTCACGGCCACCACGAAGGCGGCTGTGAAGACTCCATGACACCGGCAATGCGATCAACCAGGCTGCCAGCCAAGTCAGCACACGCATGAGAGGAGGAGGAGGAGGAGGAGTGCTGTTGCCAACACGTTCCATACCCACACACACACACACACAACTGACAGCTCACAGCCGTTTCACGCTGACGGACGACCAACACACATCTTCATCACGGTTGGGTATCCAGGAGTTAGGTTTGACTAACGTCCTGGTGATGCGTACTATAGGAGTGATCCCTAGAAGTACGATCTTAAGGACCCAACAGACTGGCCTCGCGTCCCCTCCACACCTGCGTCTGCCCCAAAACCCAACACCTACACTTACCTCACTAAAGTCGCATAATCACAGTCATTGGGCGTACCAACAGAGAGCACATGAATCTCTCGATAGTAGTCCAATTAAGTTGGCACATTGTGTCCCACTTGCATATGAATGCCTAAGGTACATTCTATCAGTAGTATGGGCTTATTGCTGCTGGACCAGCTGAAGAAAATGTTTAGATAGTTGGAGAGAACAATCGAGTTGTGCTTGCATTCTTATTATACCAAGGGGAGTGCACCGTGAAAGCTGGTTGTGATGATGGCGTTAAAGTTTGACTCAATTGAGCTACAAAGCGTTTGAAGGAGGTAGGTGTTTTTTATTTGTTTTTTTGATTAAAGGGAGGCCCGAAGGCTCCCCACTGGCAAAAACTACGCACCCGAGCGAACCCGATTAGAGTCCGTCGCAGGCTTCAACACAGCGGAGTGCAATGCTGAGCCTCCACCTGGGGTCAGAGCCTTGATGATCACCCTGAACCCGGCGCAAGGTAAGTTTGATGCGCTGCCGCCGTCACCCCTACCCATCCTACACACAACCTGCCACCAATCAACACATTAACTACTACCATGCCCTTTGCCCATCAATCGCCCAATTCAATGTCTCACACAGTATATTCACACAGTGCCTATTCCATGTGCTTTTGCCTCTCTCACCGCTGCTTCCCCCTACATTACAAGCCTCTGTAACATTGGCGTCTACTTATAGTCTATTCAACAGTATGGTTGTTTTTTCGCAAACATTCCACATATTCCAATTGTAGAGATGATTTGTAACGCGCACGCGGCCATTTCGTTTTTGAGTTGCATGTCTCCAAGTGGGCCAAAGAGAATGTCATTCGAATTGGACAATTGTGTCTGGTTTATTTTCTGGTGAAGTAGAGCGAGTTGAGGAATTGATTGGATAGCTTAAGGACAACATTTTGTGACATGGCAACACACTAAATACCATGGGTGGCGGGTGGTGCATTGATACAAACCCGCATGGCTGTAAGTGACCAGTGTCCGTGGTGATGACGCGTGCAATACATATCGTGGGATGAGGCGCAGAGGTATTGCGTTTATTTTGATTTAAGAATTAAAGGGAGTCCCGAAGGCCTCCCCACTGGCAAAAACTACGCACCCGAGCGAACCCGATTAGAGTCCGTCGCAGGCTTCAACACAGCGGAGTGCAATGCTGGGCCTCCACCTGGGGTCAGAGCCTTGCTGATCACCCTGAACCCGGTGCCAGGTAAGTTTGATGCGCTGCCTCCGTCAGCCCTACCCATCCAATGCACCCACTGCCTCCCGTCAACACTAACTACTCGCATGACATATGCACGTCTATCGCCCAAGTCAATGTCTAACACAGTGTATTAACGCAGTGCCTATTCCATGTGCTAGTGCCTCACCCGCCTTCATCCTCATAGGTTTCACTTGCGCTGCGTCTACTTATATTCATTTAAACAGTATAGACGTTTTGCGAACATTCAACACATTGTGAATGTAGCAACGAGGGTGCGTGGTTGGTTGACTCGAATCACATTGATTGGACCGATGTGATAAGCAGCATTGATTGTGAGCATCTCGTAGTAGTAGTAGTAGTAGTATGGCATTTTGAGGTGGGATTGTTGGACAGAAAAAGAAGGTGACCATTTGGTGGGGAGATGATGGGCAGACAGGTGGTGACACACGACACACAATGGGAGGGAGGGAGGCGCGACTTTTATTTTGGTTAGTTTAAATGGGCCAATCCTCGAGGTAATGCAATACGAGGCCGACCCGTGGACGGGGTTGAGCAAGCTCATAGCACCCATCCGGTGTAGAAAAATACAGGTAATTTCGTTGGTCTCAATTTAGAGACCGTTGCAGAAATTACACTGCAAAGAACAGATACTACACATGATCTTAGCTCAGAGAGCCGAGAAGCGATAGCCAAACACACCTCCAAGCCTCCTGCAACCCCTCCCTACTGGCTGACACTTTGCAAGACCGTTGCCACACTTTGCACCACAAGGGCTGAATTCACCATTTATGGGTGGCCTGAGAGCAGGCCGCAGGTATTGAGTGTATGGTGTATTTGTCATCCTCGCCAAGGAGCCATGAAATTAGAAGGCAGGAAACGAAATAGTGTAACACAGATACTACTAGGTGCATTTGAGCGACCAACATCGTGGGGTGCGTGTAGAATGAGTGCAGCAGCAGAGCGAGAGATAGCGAGAGGGAGTAGTGTTTTTAGTTTTATTGATTTGAGAAAAACCCAGCCGCTCAGAACTCGGCCGGCCCATCTACCGAGATGCAGCTTCACGGCCACCACGAAGGCGGCTGTGAAGACTCCATGACACCGGCAATGCGATCAACCAGGCTGCCAGCCAAGTCAGCACACGCATGAGAGGAGGAGGAGGAGGAGGAGTGCTGTTGCCAACACGTTCCATACCCACACACACACACACACAACTGACAGCTCACAGCCGTTTCACGCTGACGGACGACCAACACACATCTTCATCACGGTTGGGTATCCAGGAGTTAGGTTTGACTAACGTCCTGGTGATGCGTACTATAGGAGTGATCCCTAGAAGTACGATCTTAAGGACCCAACAGACTGGCCTCGCGTCCCCTCCACACCTGCGTCTGCCCCAAAACCCAACACCTACACTTACCTCACTAAAGTCGCATAATCACAGTCATTGGGCGTACCAACAGAGAGCACATGAATCTCTCGATAGTAGTCCAATTAAGTTGGCACATTGTGTCCCACTTGCATATGAATGCCTAAGGTACATTCTATCAGTAGTATGGGCTTATTGCTGCTGGACCAGCTGAAGAAAATGTTTAGATAGTTGGAGAGAACAATCGAGTTGTGCTTGCATTCTTATTATACCAAGGGGAGTGCACCGTGAAAGCTGGTTGTGATGATGGCGTTAAAGTTTGACTCAATTGAGCTACAAAGCGTTTGAAGGAGGTAGGTGTTTTTTATTTGTTTTTTTGATTAAAGGGAGGCCCGAAGGCTCCCCACTGGCAAAAACTACGCACCCGAGCGAACCCGATTAGAGTCCGTCGCAGGCTTCAACACAGCGGAGTGCAATGCTGAGCCTCCACCTGGGGTCAGAGCCTTGATGATCACCCTGAACCCGGCGCAAGGTAAGTTTGATGCGCTGCCGCCGTCACCCCTACCCATCCTACACACAACCTGCCACCAATCAACACATTAACTACTACCATGCCCTTTGCCCATCAATCGCCCAATTCAATGTCTCACACAGTATATTCACACAGTGCCTATTCCATGTGCTTTTGCCTCTCTCACCGCTGCTTCCCCCTACATTACAAGCCTCTGTAACATTGGCGTCTACTTATAGTCTATTCAACAGTATGGTTGTTTTTTCGCAAACATTCCACATATTCCAATTGTAGAGATGATTTGTAACGCGCACGCGGCCATTTCGTTTTTGAGTTGCATGTCTCCAAGTGGGCCAAAGAGAATGTCATTCGAATTGGACAATTGTGTCTGGTTTATTTTCTGGTGAAGTAGAGCGAGTTGAGGAATTGATTGGATAGCTTAAGGACAACATTTTGTGACATGGCAACACACTAAATACCATGGGTGGCGGGTGGTGCATTGATACAAACCCGCATGGCTGTAAGTGACCAGTGTCCGTGGTGATGACGCGTGCAATACATATCGTGGGATGAGGCGCAGAGGTATTGCGTTTATTTTGATTTAAGAATTAAAGGGAGTCCCGAAGGCCTCCCCACTGGCAAAAACTACGCACCCGAGCGAACCCGATTAGAGTCCGTCGCAGGCTTCAACACAGCGGAGTGCAATGCTGGGCCTCCACCTGGGGTCAGAGCCTTGCTGATCACCCTGAACCCGGTGCCAGGTAAGTTTGATGCGCTGCCTCCGTCAGCCCTACCCATCCAATGCACCCACTGCCTCCCGTCAACACTAACTACTCGCATGACATATGCACGTCTATCGCCCAAGTCAATGTCTAACACAGTGTATTAACGCAGTGCCTATTCCATGTGCTAGTGCCTCACCCGCCTTCATCCTCATAGGTTTCACTTGCGCTGCGTCTACTTATATTCATTTAAACAGTATAGACGTTTTGCGAACATTCAACACATTGTGAATGTAGCAACGAGGGTGCGTGGTTGGTTGACTCGAATCACATTGATTGGACCGATGTGATAAGCAGCATTGATTGTGAGCATCTCGTAGTAGTAGTAGTAGTAGTATGGCATTTTGAGGTGGGATTGTTGGACAGAAAAAGAAGGTGACCATTTGGTGGGGAGATGATGGGCAGACAGGTGGTAACAGGACACACAATGGGAGGGAGGGAGGCGCGACTTTTATTTTGGTTAGTTTAAATGGGCCAATCCTCGAGGTAATGCAATACGAGGCCGACCCGTGGACGGGGTTGAGCAAGCTCATAGCACCCATCCGGTGTAGAAAAATACAGGTAATTTCGTTGGTCTCAATTTAGAGACCGTTGCAGAAATTACACTGCAAAGAACAGATACTACACATGATCTTAGCTCAGAGAGCCGAGAAGCGATAGCCAAACACACCTCCAAGCCTCCTGCAACCCCTCCCTACTGGCTGACACTTTGCAAGACCGTTGCCACACTTTGCACCACAAGGGCTGAATTCACCATTTATGGGTGGCCTGAGAGCAGGCCGCAGGTATTGAGTGTATGGTGTATTTGTCATCCTCGCCAAGGAGCCATGAAATTAGAAGGCAGGAAACGAAATAGTGTAACACAGATACTACTAGGTGCATTTGAGCGACCAACATCGTGGGGTGCGTGTAGAATGAGTGCAGCAGCAGAGCGAGAGATAGCGAGAGGGAGTAGTGTTTTTAGTTTTATTGATTTGAGAAAAACCCAGCCGCTCAGAACTCGGCCGGCCCATCTACCGAGATGCAGCTTCACGGCCACCACGAAGGCGGCTGTGAAGACTCCATGACACCGGCAATGCGATCAACCAGGCTGCCAGCCAAGTCAGCACACGCATGAGAGGAGGAGGAGGAGGAGGAGTGCTGTTGCCAACACGTTCCATACCCACACACACACACACACAACTGACAGCTCACAGCCGTTTCACGCTGACGGACGACCAACACACATCTTCATCACGGTTGGGTATCCAGGAGTTAGGTTTGACTAACGTCCTGGTACTTTGCTCTCCAGTTTCTCGACGGTGGCGTCGTCGTTGACGTCGACAGGGAACTCTCCAAATAACCCCGCATGCTTGTTTTAATAAAATATATTTTTCAAACAAATTCATCGTAAATTCATCGTTTTGTTTTCCTTTGGATACCGGCAATTAGAAAGCTTGATATTTTGCTTTACGGATTTTTTCTAACAGTTAAAAGTACCGATTTCTAAGTAATTAGGTTACCACGAATGCCCGCTTAGAAAGGGGGAGTACGCAATAGAATAGGAAAGGCATTGGCTACTTTTTACGAATATAATAAAAAATATGACTGCTTTGGTAGGTGCGAAGTTTTGAATAAAAGCATACTACTGAATAATCATAAGTATCCCTGATATTGTGGATCCTAGGACTTCGCGATTTTCCGGCATTGGCCGTCTGTAAGCGTATTATTATGCAGTAATACATTTGTATCGTGACTTTAATTACATTACTCTCTTTTTATCATTAATGCTAAAAACGTTTATCAGATTATCTCTTTTGGAATCATGGGTAGATTATTTATTGGTTAATACGACGGATATTTACGGTTAAATATTCCCGAACTTCATTTCAGAATGAAACACTTCTAATCGATAAAAATAAGTAGCACATTTTAAATTCGTTCGCTATCACATAGATGACATTTATTTGAGTTGTATTTATTGTTGTTGCATTTTTAGTTTTAATTTTGACGGTTTTTGAAGTCAAACTAATGAAATTCTATTTATTAACCCTACTTTCACGTCAACATTCAGCAAAATATATCAACGTTGGCAAATGCCTAAAAGCGGTCATTCAATGACCATATCAATAAGAGTTTCTAAGTACCAATAAACAGTTTCGTTACTACTTAAATCAAACCATAATAACTTTTGAATTTTGATGTTCCTTTATTTGAAAAAAAACTTTCTATGGGACTTAAAACCTCATTGGGTGTTTAATGGCCGACGTTCAAAAGACTTGGACGACAAAGAAGAGACCAACAAGGGGTCTGTAGTTGACGGTCTCACATATTTGTTTACGTGTTTATTTTGATTAAATCCCTCTTATTCCCTTACAACATAAACAGCCGTGAGTAGATTTGTCTACTTTAGTGGCATATAATAAAGTTAACAAATACATAATGACATTTCTTAAGACGATCGATTTCAATCCGCTGTATGTTACTGATATCGTCATTGCTCGAAATTATATCCACAAAATGAAAGACAGCATTGTCAATGAAACGTATTGCTTCGGTTTTAACAGTCTCGTAACTTCTCGGCTATAAACATGTAAGCTGACAGCTTCCTGTAATCATTCTTTTTACAATTTGTTGTATCCCGCTACGGTTGCTTAATATCAGCATGAGACAGAACCAGCGTCCAAGAAGGTAAAGCTAAAAAATGTTGTCCTGAATAGCCTATTGCGGGCGCTTAACTAAGTCTTTATTCGTGGTACGTATGAACGAACCAATAAGATTGATGAGAGGCCCAATGGTTTTAGTAGTGCAGTTATTTTTATGTTTCAGAAATAGACATATTTATCAAAATAATTTGTCGACTTTAACAATTTAACTTATTGTAGGGTTTTAGAGAAACAAGGGTACGGAGCTATTGAAGTGGGGGTCCACCCGATGAGCAACCACCTGTCTCCGTTTTGTCATCATACACCAAGTAAATTAACGGAATTTTATCTCAATCAGGCATTCAAATGGCATTACTGTTTAACTTTCCGCGGAAGGTTTAAAATTATCCCGTTTTCAAGCTGCTTAATCTGATCTCCACCCATAAAAGTATAATTTTACGAAACTTCCCTAGTTTTACACTAATAGCTGCACGTAAATTAACCGACCCCTTCCATCCCCTCTATTCCGGCTTGCCTAAATGCAAATCTCTTCGACCAATGCACAGGCAATATCGTCCAATAACTACAAATATGATATCCTATCTGACGAAGAAGATGCAGAAGCGGCCGCTGCCGACGCAGTCGCATCATCCAACGCTTCACAAACGCCGGCTCCTACCTCATAGATGCTGACATTTCCATGAACACTACTCTTGGGAATAGTAGTAGTATTGGTGTGCAGTGGCGGCGACCCCAACAGCGACAACGAAGAAGACGTGGAAGCGGACGTGACCGCAGTCGATGCACCACCATAAGGCGTAGGGGTCACACAGGTTAAATACCTCCAGATTGTGTAGCAGGGGTGAACCGTGGAAGCAGAGCAGCTTGCAAAGCATCTCGGTGACCTCCGCACCGTTCGGGTCAAATATGGACCATGCATTTTATCTTGTCGCCCAGTCTATTTACCACAACATGGAGGCTGGCGCTGATAACAATGTGAGTTATCGCGTTAATTTATATGCTTCATGTTCCTCTTAAAACCCTTTGTTGTCGTTAATTGTCTGTTTTCAATAAACTGCCGATTACGGTATCTAAGTAATTCATTATTTTCCTTTGTTGCATCATGAGCACGCCGTGGCTAATTTCCACAACCCCGAACACCGTACTATTTGTAATTGGGTTGTTCTTTCGTGTGAGGAAAAAGACTACACAGCCACTGTTTTGAATAACGACTACATGCTACACTTGCTTAAGGGGCGTTTGCCATGAAGTTTCTGGGGAATGTGTGCAGGTTGGTTCCCGGTGTCTCCAGAGATACTTTGGTCTAGAATTCGAACACAGGGCGTTTACCAACAGATCTTCGTTCGATCCACCGACTGGCCATCTCGATTGTTCTTCCCGGCCTTGGGTCTCAGTCTGTTTTATGGCCTTTCGTCGTATTATTTTACGTTGTCTAAAACGAGTGATTGAACCCCGCTGTCGGTTGGTTGGTTTAGAGTCGATCGATATACAATAAAACCGTTTTATTATCTTCCTCCTCGTCACTAATAAAAATGCGTACAAATACCCCATACGCTCGAGTGACAAAACCTCGAGATAAAAAGTAATGCTGGCGGCATGTTTGGCACCAATTGATGGAAATGGTTCTCTCATATCTCTAAGTACAAATCTGAAAATGTGGACAGATTACCGGCCGGATCACATTCCCCTCGGTCAACTGCGACCCACAAACTGGTCCAGGGCCTTCACCGACAGATCTAGGATGCTAACCGCTGCACCATTAGGCATGCTGACCCATATCGCTTAGGTCTCATCCTACACCTTGCCTGATAGACAAGGAAAATGGGGATTTCCGATAAGTAATAAAGCGTCGTCAGAATGCATTCTCAATTTCTTTTTTTTCATAATTTAATTATCAGCAAAGTTACTTTGAGTAGTAATAGTAGTTGACCAGAAAAAGAAGAGGAGGAAACTGCGGGAAGTGATCAATCGAGTCTGTGGTTAGGCGATCACACCCGACTACGCGAAAATGGGAGTTTGGCGGTGGAGGGTGGGGGGAGCTGACGCGAGAAGCCACCGCTCATTACCAGTTATCGGCTACGTGGTCGAGGGAGGAGGACCATGGAGGGTAAACAGGGGGGCTTCAGGGGTGAAAGCTTCATGGGGACAGGCAGAAGAAGATTATGACGAGGAAGGGAGGTTCGAGTGGCTGGAAGGGGGTCGGGGGGATCAGCTCTAATTCACTTCAGTTGCGACCGGACCTCCTTGTGGACATGGCAGAGGTACTCGACGTAGGAGGCGCTTCCACTGTCGTCCCGGTCCTCGTACATACACCGACGAACCCACGTCTCCTGGAGGTCGTTCTGGCGAATGACTCGCAGCTGAACAACAACAACAAAAGCAGATAGTAGTAGTAGACATGAGGATAGAAGCACCAACACAAACACGACCACATTAAGTAACCCTCGAGGCTTACGCGTGGGAAATGATTGAATTGCCGCAGCGTGGGTAGCACAAGGCGGCAGATGCACTTGGACAGGGGACTGTCATGCTCCACCAACACAGCCTAAAATGCACACAAAGCATGGTTGAGTCATCGGTCGGGTATTGGAAGAAAGGGTGGTGTGGCGGACAGGAGCGGCACCCACCTTTTCGGCTTCCAGGACGTGGACATCCGTGACCCCGAAGACCCGCTGGATCCACGAGGGGTCGACCTTGAGGCCGCACCACAAGAAGGCGTGGATGCCGTTCTCGATCAAGTAGACACCCTCGGGGGCCAGACGCTCGTAGGAACATCGAATGGGCACCGGCAGCTGAGTCGTCTCGGGCGAGAGGTCGTGCTAATTTTCAAAAAAAAACCCCGGGATTATATGTAGTGGTAGAGTTGTGGTGACCTTAAAACCGTCCACTCAATCGGTCCCACATCTCACTTTCGTCAACTTTTCCGTCGCCAAACCGTAGCCGCAAATTCGCCCAATGAGAACAAACGGTCTTTGTACAAATTGTTCATAGTGGATATCGTTGATCGACTCAAAGTGCAGGGATTAATCGACACCTGAAGCCGCTATAATCAACGACTGGGGAGGGGGCCGCTACAGTGACCTTGAAACGGCACTGGCCAGACCCGTGGTTCGCCATCGTCGCGATCGGTGTCGTATGAGTGGTAGGTTGCCAAAGCAGATGAATCGGGGGGGGTTGCTAGAGAAACAACGGTGCAACCTACCAGAGCATAGACGCGCGGGTACAGGAGGTTGCTGGTGGCCCTGGCGCCCATTCCGTTCATCTGGAACATCATGTAGCATCGGTCGTCGATGGAGGAACCCTTGGCTGCAACAAAAGGTGGGTGAGTCATGGCTTCGGTAGAAGAGTCAACCAGCAGTAAGACGTGGCAATCGGACATGTTTCTTGACGCCCGAACCCTGGAGACTGGCCATCAACGGGTTCGATTACAGATGCACATCACATTGGAGACGTTTTGGTCACGAGGGCCAACACCTTCAGCATTACAAAGTAACAATACTACAAATCAGCAATGTCTGCTAGGTTCCTGAAACGGCCGAATTGAACCCATCTGCAGCAGCCTTCAGGTTGGGCGAAAGACACGAGTAAAGGGGGTTCGCTTGGTATGCTGGGGAGATAAGGATAGAAAACTCTTGAAATGCCGTTGAAGAATGCAGTGTCCCTAATGGGGTGGATAGATAATGCACTTGAGAAGGAGATTATTTTACCCAGCATACGATGGGTCAAAAGGTCAGGGCGTTGGAGGCCAGGGAGGGAGCGGTGATACTGTCTGAGGGGAGGGGGGGGGTGATAGAGGCATCTGCGATTAGCGTTCACACAAAGTCGTCTGAAACGGCCACAGTTCCCTAAGGCGAGACATCTTAAATTAACGACTGTTGAAAATGACGCCCAGGAATTTTGAGGTTGAGCTGGTGGTTGCGAAATTGTGGATCGAACCAACCAATTGACGGTGTATCAACAGAAGGCTGCTGGCTCCGAAGACCACCCAGGTTGTTGGGAATCCACGTCCAATCCGCTCGTGACGTCGAGTCAGTTGGAGCCACGCCATTTGCGGAACGCGATTGAATAGAATAGAATTGAAAGGGACAAAGCACCGCCTCCTGTAGAACACCACAATTATGGGGCTTGGGGGAAGAGGTTTCGTTCCAGACTGGTGCCAGAAGACCTTTCCGTCGAGTAGAGCCACTAGATGTCAAGTGAAATCGTGGCCAAGGTGACCAGAAGGCTTTAGAGCCAGCCGATTCGTGGGCAGAACTACAAAGTGCGGCCCCTCAACGAATTCCCACTAACCAGAAGAGTGTGGAAGAGAAATTGAGAGGGAACGACTAGGCATGAAAATGTGACGCCCACCAGATTGCCCAATGGGTCTCACCCGAGCGGATGGCGTCCGACTTCAAGAGGCAGTGGGCGAAGAGAGGCATCAGCTTGATGGTCTCGGGGAGGACGAGTTCGCCGGGGGAGGCGGCGGTGCCCTGCCCTCCGCTTCCGCCGCCGGTGCAGAGTCGTCGGTAGCCGGCGAGGGCGGTGGCGACCTTGGTGGTGGTGTCGACGGCCAACTGGGCTGCCGTCTTGCCGGCCAAGGCGTGCTGCGCCACCAACTTGGAGAGCCAGTTGACGCAGGCGTCCAGGTTGGCCAGCCGGAAGACCTCCGCCGGGTTGGTCGACGACGACAGCGAGAGGTTGTGGATGCGCAGGCGACGATGGCCGCCCACCGACGTGTACAACACCGCCGTCTGTAAAAGGTCAACACCAAGGTCAAGGTCAACATGGAGTCTCCACGACACAAGTCCTCCGCCCTGGAACCCCCCAGCCGGGTTTCCAATTGCGTTTTCGCAGAGAGAAAAGGAAACCAAACAGAAGAAAAGGAAACACACTTGAATGAAGACGAGGTCGTTTTCGGCGAGATTGTCGTCGTACTTGACCTCGCACGAGATGGCCTGGTGGGCGTCCATGGCGGCCAGCTCGACGTCGGTGGTGTTGGGGAGGTGGGCGTTGCCGAGGTACTCGAAGGGGCGGGTACCGGTGGAGGTGCGGACACGCAGGATGGCGTTGAAGGCGAGGGGACGCGCCACCGCGCTGCCCAGGTCCGCGATGAACTGCTCGCCGTGCGTGTCCACCTAGAGAAGGCGGAGAAGGCGGAGAACAAAATGCTAATCACTCCACACCTCTTCCGCCGACTTGCACTCTCGACGCGGGGGGGGGGGATTGGTGGAACACCAGTTGCCCAATCCCGAACTCACCCGACTACCCGCTTATTACCTCCACGCCCAGGACTTCCTAACGGATTCACGGCATCCTGAACAGGTTTCGAATGAACGGCCAATTCGACTTCGTGAGAGGTCGCGTCATACGCAACCACGTCGTGCGAAGTTTGGTCGCATTTTAGCCCCTATGGATCACTTCTAGTCTGACGCCAAACCCCTTAATGATAGGCCCCCCTAGACCAGGTCACTCCACTTCGTCGAAGAGGAGGAGGTGGGGGTTAATTGGGCGTGGGGACGGTTTCGAGTGAAGGAGAGGCTGAATGAGTGCAGGGGTTAATTGCGGCGGGCTTGCAAGCTGAAGGACGCGTCGTTTGTCAGATATCCCCTCTAGGCACAGTCCAGTGACCGAATTAGCCGGCATACCCATCAAATTGCAGTCAATCGGGACGTGTGTGTGGCGCCAATTAGAAGGTACAGATGGACGGCTCACCTGGAAGTAGGTGTACTTGAATACGTTGCCTGAGGTGAGTTTGGGCACCTCGGCGATGGTGGCGACGTCGATGAAGCTGTTGGGAAACAGGAAGAGGTCCACACTGCAGCCCGCCTCGACGCATTCCTTGCCCAGCTTCGTGTAGAAGTCCGTGGCCGGCTGCAACAGCGTCTACACGAGGGGAAAAGACGTAAAGAGGTGCCGACAAACTAAAACGCGGCGTACATTTCGGCTGATAAGGTCAAAAGGCCCACCTTCTCTCTGTCGGTCCCAATGAGGTGTTTGTCATCGCGGAACTGCAGTTTTCCAGGGGCCTCGGCGGTCGGCAGACAGGACTGCATGACAAAGAGCTTTCCGCTCCTGTTGGCCGCTTTGAGGGCCTCTAAGCCCGCCTGGATGGCCGGTCCGAGGATGGAGTCGGGAGCGGCGACGGCGGCGGAGGGGCCGTTCTGGAGTGACGCGGCGGTGAATTGACTCGGGATGGTGCTGAGAAGGTTGGTGAGGATGCGCGGGTCGGGGGGCACCAGGAAGCCCTCGACGGTGGGCACGAAGACCTCGGTGGTGTCGGCGACGACGTTCATCTGGGGCTTCGAAACGGGCTCCAGGGCAGCACCGGGGAGATGACTACTGGGACGCACGAGGGAGTAGAAGTGGAGCTGGCTGTCGTAGGTGATGAAACCGATGGAGACGGGGCTACGGCTGTCCGGTGCCACGGCGCCCGAGGCTACGTCCTGGTCGTCGCTGCAAAGAATCCACAGGAAGGGGGGGGTTGTTTGTGACCTCTTTTAAACGGAACCTCTCATCGCATTGTCTACGAAGCCAAGCGCAGCGATCGCCAAACGCCACTTCCCTAGGTGGACTCGTTGTCAAAGAGTCGAATTAAATACCAATCAATCGATGAGCTACCGATATCCGATGGGCTCACATCAACAGATGTCCGTGCAGGTGGTGGTGTTTAGTAAACCGCTTAATGCCCAAACTGGGAGCGCAGACACCGACGCTTGTCCGCTGCAAGTTGAGCAGTTACGACACGACCATTTTCAGATCTCTTGCAGCAGGTTCAGTCGGCCATTCAACACGTGAAACTGAGACCCCTATCACGACCGGTCGGTCTGCTGTGGTGGCTTGAACCACTGTGAATCGAGCCGAGATATGCCTGCGGACGAGAGTTCGCGTCTACGGCGCGGCAATCCGTTAATCCTGACCTACGGTTGCGCGTCGAAGACAAAAGAAGGTTAAAACCCCTTCTACAACGCCGTCGACTGTAGGTTCAGCCACGTTCGACGCCGACTAGACACGGACCCTTCAAACTCTCGCCTCTCACCGTTACCGCCTTGCCAAGATTGGCGATGGCAGCGCGTCGGGCAACTAAAAACTCAAAGCCGACATGGAACGCATGAGTCTGCCTTCCGTTTATGCAGTGCGCCGCTGGAGCACGAAGCTGGACAATAAGCTGATCCGATGGCCGCGCATGTTCGAGACATCAATTCTCTAGCCGTGAAGAAGAAGAAGAAGAAGAAGGCGTACCGCGGTAGACGAGGCAGAACCTCGGTGATGAACCGCGAACAGAAGAGCTGGATGAGACCCGAGCGAACAGCCGTCTGCGAGACGTCCAGAAGGAAGATGAATGCGGGGGGCAGTGGGGGTTCGTTGTTGCGGCAGTACTCCTTGGTAGCGACGACCTCGTAGGTGCCGCGGCAGAGTTCAGGGCGCTGGAAGGCGTCGATGCGACGACCGGTGTGGTCCAGGTGTGCAAAGTAGTCGGCAGGCACCTCCGTAGAGGCGCCACACATGGAGCACTGGAAGCGGCGCCCTCCGTCAATGAAGGCGAAGGAGGCACTCATGTAGGCCTTACAGCGGACACACCGCACCGGACCCTGGACAACAAGAAGGGCCAAGAAGGCCCAAGGACATTAAATAATCATAATAATAATAATGCTATTCAATTTTGAATTCACAAACTGATTAAGGAAGAGACGTGCAGTGAAGCGATTCATCTTTTTTTAGACGATTCGTAAGATTGAGACTAGGTTCACATTACATAAATGTCAACTACTCGGCAACAACAACATGCCGTATGACTCCTACATGTTTCACACATGACAGACCTTCATAACCCACAAAAGAGGCTTGGTGGAGCTAGGCGTGGTCTAAACGAATCGATCTGGCTGAGAAAAGAAATCAGACCTGTGGACCCATGTCGGTGAGAATGATGGGCTCATCGTCGGGGTGGCGATTGGCGAATGGTTGCAGGGAAAGGACGAAGGGTAGGCCGGTCTGTTTGAGCAGGTCCGAGGTCGTGGGGACGGCGTAGAGGGAGGAGCGCATGAACCGGGGGTTGCAGTTGCCCTCGTCGCGACAGCTGAAGTCGGTCGTGGCGAGGGGCGGCACCACACCCGTAGGGCCCGTCTGGAAGAGGCCCGAGCGCTGGCTCCTGTCATTCTCAATCACCTGTGCGGATGGGAGGGAGTGGCAGTGGAAAATAAATAAACGAGGTGCAGCCGGACCTCGCAATCAACAAAATGAAATGCAAAACTACGCGGAGCCCACTTGAAACTGTGGTCTCCGTGGTGTTGCTGTTGAGGTCCGAGCCAACAGCGCCGTGCTCGTGTCGAAGCCTACTGAAACTCTAGGGTGCTCGGATCCTGTAACGGCCAGCTTCCTCACTAAGTCCGTGAAGGACCCCACGTTCAACTCATGGGCGGCACGAGGGACGCCACTCGTCAAATAGTCATGGAAAATCCATGAAGCAACCGACTCATTCCCTAATAGGAGATAACCACAGTAACAAATGTCGTTTCCTTGGGAGAAAATTACATGATTTGATAGAGATTTTGATCGGTGGCGGGGTGGGGGTGACATAAACTGAAACTCACATCGACAGCGCTCGGCATGCTGTCTGCCATAGCGCGGGCCGAAGGTGCTCTGGCAGAGGGTCCTCCGGGGGGCATCTGAGGGGGTCCCGGTGGCATCATTCCCATTGGCATCGGAGCAGCCTGTGGCGGATACCCCATGCCAGGGGATTGTGGAGGGCACGGTGACGGAATCTGCGCCTGAAGCGGAGGAAGGGCGGGTCCCGGGGGCATCATGGGTTGATGCTGTGCGTACGTGTTGCTAATAGGGTCCATTTGAGGTTGTTGATAGACATTCGATGGTTGCGATTGGGGTGGCATGTTGAATTGATGCATTGGTTGCATAAAGTTTCCAACAGGAGGTGCCGCATTTGGTTGCGTTTGAGGCTGATAATTGTTCATTGGTTGTGATTGTGTAAAGGGTTTGGCCTGCGCGTCAAGGCTCATGCCGCTGATTCGACCGACCAGGTTACCTCCGTCATAATTGTTGGGAGGCGGGGGCGCCTGATACCTATAATACGTGAACTAAATAGAATTCGCTGATACAAATGCACATATTAAAATAAAAACGAACTGGTTTGGAGATGGATATCCATTAGCAGGTGGGTTCGAAGGAGCGTTGTCGCTGGGAGCATACATGAACGGGCCCTGTGAAACGGTGCGATCTTGCTGTTGAAAATGCGATGGATTTAGATAACCACCCGAAGACATCTGATGCTGTGGAACAGGCTGGTAGGTAGATAACGGTGGATTGACTGGTTGCATTGCGCGTAATGAAACCTGAACCTAAAATAATTTTATGCACAGCCTATATACATAATATGAAAACCAAGAACCGATATATAACGGCGAAATGCTTAATTTGAACATATTTGAACACATTTGAACACAACATTTCAAAGATCAAGAGAACTCGTAGAGAAAATCTTAGGTGACGTGTATTATATCAACGTGGATAATTCATTTGACAAAAAAGGTAATATTAAATCGTTCATTCTAAACGAATATAGTGTGAAAATGGAATCTATGGAAATCACAGCCGAATAAAGATGTCTTTTTTGTAGAAAATTGTGCAAACATACAAGAGATTTGGCTTTTAGTTGACGTATGCTCCAGTTAAAGAACGGAGCCTTTGCAACAACCTAATATTGAATACTTTAAACAAATTCCATAAATCCCGGTACACGTATTTCGGTAAATTAAAATTTGACAATAAGTAAACATGGACCTTTATTAAACATAATTTATATAAGTGAGTATGCATTCGGTTATCCTTGGAGGCAGTTTTGAAGTATAGAAAAGCTACATTCCATGCTTACAGTTTGTAATTTGAATATTTACTTTTCCATGCTACATTTTCACTGTAATCCCCGTCCGCCCATATGCAGCTTAATTAGCCTTGCAATTATTTGGTTAGATAAAAAATTACATTATTTATTCTTGGTTCTTCTGAAAATTTCAATGCAATAATGATAATAATTGTGGTTTATAAAAATCACGAGGACCAAAACCTTCCCTTTTTAAATAAACAATAAATTACAATTATGCAAAAAGTGGAAATTATACACAGTACATGAAGAATAATTTTACATGGTAAATTTGCCAGAAAGGCAAATTCAACCACCTTAGTATAGAAAGTTTGGCATTCGTGTAATGACGTCGTAGAATAACTGTAAAATCTCCGCTTATGTTACCATTTAATTGGGAAATGAATAAATAAAAATGTTAATTTTGAGTCATTCAAAATGAAGGCCGCGGTTTGAAAAGCGAAGGACGCGGGATTTCGGACTTTTCAATTTGAGAGGATTCCGATTGCTGAATTTCGGAGCAGTGACAATGACACGCAAAAGATTATCCAGACCACGCAATAGGAAGTTCCCGGCCGGGTTCCATCGACGCCCGGTAACCATTCTTCTATAACGGAGACAGTGTAAAGAGACGAAGCCTCTATCGCGACTCCCTAGATAAGAGAGATGTCCACGGTGTTGGACACGCTGGTAGCCAACCGACAAACGGAGAAGAACATGTGGTGACAGTGGAGAGATCGGCCACTTTTTTTCAAGTGGGCCATCTATACGTGCGCTTCCCCTTCTGACGAGGTAGAACGTCAGAAGCGAATTACCGTGAATGATAGCAGGGATCGACATCTAGCAGATTGTTATGACAAGGGTTCGACGCCTAATAGAAACGTGCCCCAACCCATCGATCTTAAATTAATGGCTCAACTTAAGGGTCGTTGGGCTACCGCAGAGCGAGGCCATTCACAACTTTCCAAACTAAAGCGAAGCAAATGCTCTAGGCGATTTTATGGTCTGTCATACCTCGCGCGAAATGCCAACCATAAGTGTGACCCGCTTCTTCGGTCGCGTGCAGCAGCACGTACGAATGAAGATGCCTCAGATGCTCTATATAGCAACAATGTGGGTGGTCGAAACTGGCATCCTTCGGCCATCTTCCACCGGCGCCATAAAATCGGCGAGAAATTTTCGCCCCCTGCACTGAACGCACCCGCAGGTTAGTCGCAGGCTGACCGCTCCCGACCCCTTGCCCCGTCTGCGCAGATCTCTCCCCCAACTTCAGTCTGCAACGCGTTAGCCGAAGACAGGGGCCGCAGAACGCGTATGATTCCAATGCCGGGGCACCTACTGCGGTTCTATCCTTTACGACAGTTGCGCCTACCTAATTAGCCCCTGAATTTTGTTTAATTTTCGTGTTCTTATAGGTCCTCGGATGATTTAAGGATTGGCCTTAGAGAGGTCGATGTCCTGATATATACGGGGGCCTCCTTTTGCTGATTCTCTGATTCGAGGGACAACCTTGTTAGCCGTCGCAACATGAAACGTACCTTGCTTCGAGACGTGTTTTGGATAATTCATTTATGCCAGGCGACGTTACTCTCAAATTCGACGACGGAAGGGGTTGGAACTAGTGGTATTTTATCATTATGCAGACCTTGTCTGTCTAACTGATCCAAGGTCTCGACTACCTCATGAGCCATGCCTGTTCGTTAGACTTCCTATGGACTCTATAGTATAGAGGATAGTGGCTATTCAAATTCCGGGTTAAGCAATTTGGGCTCACTGATGAACAGGCCATCTTTCAAGCGGCCATTGATTCGTTACTCTCGGGCATAGACTTCGCTTCTACAACCATGAACGACATTGTAGTGTTTTCGAAGAGCTTCGAGGAGCACGAGGGTCACGTTAAGAGGGTCCTTTAAATCCTTCAAGAAGAGGGGTTTGGGGTGAAGCCATCGAAGTGTCTGTGGTTTCATGAAATTGTGAACTACGTGGAGCACTCAGTCTCCGCAGGGGGACCCGATTACTCTGGTTCGTCACTTACTACTCTGAGCATATCGATCACTTGGCGAGGATAGACGAATCCCTGAAAATGTTGCTCCGAAGAGCATAAATATGAGAATCAGAGTAACAAGAATCGTCTAAAACACTCAAGCGGATCGTAAGCCCGTCGTTGCACTCGCCGACTTCGATAAAGAGTTCATTATCATAGCCGACGTCTAGGGCATTGCAATAGGAGGAATAGGAATTATAAGTCCGTCGCGGTACGATTTGCATCGCGCACACTCAAACACGAGCGAGATTACTCTGCCCCCTGGTGCACCTGCATAATGCGAAGGACGTCATAATCGAATTGCCCGCTAGCTGATTGTGGTCCAACAGCACGACTTCAAGATCTTAAACCAGCCAGGGGCGGTGAACGTGGTTGTTGGCGCGCTTTCTAGGTGGTCAAACGAGGAGGTTATGGACGTCGAATGGAACGCTGGAGGCGAAAAGGACATGGCAGGAGCGACTCTCCAAGAGCAGAACTGGTAAGGTTGACCAATCGGGAACTTATACTTGCGGCCATTGAAAGGAAAAAGATCGCGCTTTACTTTTCACAGTTTAGCAAACGGACAACTCATGAATTATTAATTTGGACACCTTTCAGTAGGCCGATTAAGAAGAAGGCGCTTTCAAAGGAGAGTTAAATTTGCCAGAAAGTATATAAAGTTTGGCAAACTGGAAATGGCGGCCATGGAAAGGCCCTATCCAAAACGCGCGCCAAAAAAGAGCGAACATTACTGATCGTTTCGAGATATTTCCTATATATATGCGCAATAGTTACCATCCAGATATTCTATGATATGTTACAGCTTGTAAAGACGAAGCATAGTCCATATATATCTTAAATTTAACCGCCTGTTGAAAATAAAGCCAATAATATTTGAACTCTTACCGCAATAATGAAGCTAGTCAATCAACTATTTGTCAAAATCTTTTCTTCGTTGAAAATATATAAAGAGTCATTTTGAATGGGTTCAGCGGAAGGCCATTATCTAAAGTGAAGTGTGCAGGGCGTGCATGAACGTGATATCTATGCTGCACGCGTTCGTTCCGGTAAAAATAGTTTGAACGCGGTGTCTACCAGAATACTGTTAAATCTCTTCTTCTATTTGGTCAATCGTCATGAATTTTGTACATGGCTCGTTGTATTTACCTTAAATGCTCGCATCCGACATCTACTCAGATCACTACCCTATGAATGTTTGTGAATTATTTGACTTCATCAGAGAATTCCAGGACACACCTTAACGACTATTCCGAGAGAACTCTCCAACATAGGCGGAGTTATTGCGCATAGTCAGCGTTTTCGGCCCAGGTCTGGCTCTAACCATTGTTCGAACGAAAAACAACATTTTGTATTTCCAAATTTAATCTTTGGTTATCGTGCCATTCAGATTATTGTGGTTCGAGCGCGATAACAACCTTGAAACCTTTTTGTGTTCCGAAATCTGATTGGTGGGTAGACGGACATTTGTTTTGTGTTTAAATTTTAAATTATATCTACTTTCAAGACAGAAGCGATGGCCAGTCCTTTCTTTGATTACCAATTTCGCGTGATACTTATTGGAGATAGCACAGTCGGAAAATCTTCCCTTCTCCATTCGTTCAACGAGGGGAAGTTTGCTGAAGCCCTTGACCCCACAGTTGGTGTTGATTTTAGCTCCCGCAAAATACGCCTTGAGAACGGTAAAGTTATAAAACTACAGTTGTGGGATACAGCAGGCCAAGAAAAGTTCAAGTAATTTATTAATTAGATTATTATTGTTTTAGATCAATTACACGTTCCTATTACCGAAATGCCGTCGGTGTTCTACTCATTTTCGATTTAACTAGCCACGAAACGTTTGAACACATAACAGGCTGGTATGAAGATGCTGCACAAAATATGAAGTGTGAATCCTCCGCATTTGTTCTTTGTGGTCAAAAAGCCGACTTACAAAGTCGCCGTCAGGTATGTTTATCTTTAGTTTGGCATTTACCGAAATTATTTTTTCAACCTTTTTAGGTATTGCTATTTAATTTGTTGTGATTTAACAGGTGTCAACTGTGGAAGCAGAGCAGCTTGCCAAGCATCTCGGTGTCTCCTACATCGAGACCTCCGCACTGTCCGGGTCAAATGTGGACCATGCATTTTATCTTGTCGCCCAGTCTATTTACCACAACATGGAGGCTGGCGCTTATAAAAATGTGAGTTATCGCGTTAATTTATATGCTTCATGTTCCTCTTAAAACCCTTTGTTGTCGTTAATTGTCTGTTTTCAATAAACTGCCGATTACGGTATCTAAGTAATTCATGATTTTCCTTTGTTGCATCATGAGCACGCCGAGGCTAATTTCCACAACCCCGAACACCGTACTATTTGTAATTTGGTTGTTATTTCGTGTGAGGAAAAAGACTGCACAGCCACTGTTTTGAATAACAACTGCATGCTACACTTGCTTAAGGGGCGTTTGCCATGAAGTTTCTGGGGAATGTGTGCAGGTTGGGTCCCAGTGTCTCCAGAGATACTTTGGTCTAGAATTCGAACACAGGGCGTTTACCAACAGATCTTCGTTCGATCCACCGACTGGCCATCTCGATTGTTCTTCCCGGCCTTGGTTATCAGTCTGTTTTATGGCCTTTCGCCGTATTATTTTACGTTGTCTAAAACGAGTGATTGAACCCCGCTGTCGGTTGGTTGGTTGGTTTAAAGTCGATCGATATACAATAAAACCGTTTTATTATCTTCCTCCTCGTCACTAATAAAAATGCGTACAAATACCCCATACGCTCGAGTGACAAAACCTCGAGATAAAAAGTAATGCTGGCGGCATGTTTGGCACCAATTGATGGAAATGGTTCTCTCATATCTCTAAGTACAAATCTGAAAATGTGGACAGATTACCGGCCGGATCACATTCCCCTCGGTCAACTGCGACCCACAAACTCGGTCAGATATTTCCAACGCAATAAAAACAGCTGAACAACCGCAAGTCTTCTGGGGGAGATTACATTCCATCCGAAGTGTCATTGACCCTCTCCACGCCTTGTTCGGCTTTATCTGGGGAAACGAAGAATTTTGAAGCGACTGGAGCACCTTCATCTTGACAGTACACAAATTATTCATCAGTCTAATCGATATAGGCGCGAAAGTATTCTTAGCACTCTCCTGCTAAGCCGCTTTACCTCGGCGAGAGATGCGTGGACCAGGTCTTTGCCCACCGCAGAATACTGGGACATCGCCACAAGTACCAACAGTCAATTTTAGCATGTTTCATCGACTTCCGGGTGAAATTTGACCCGGTTAACAGGGAGTCAGTCTGAGCAATGATAGCAGCAGACGACATGCCCTGTAAACGTTTGAACTTTCATACTACTTGAGCGTCGGAAGAGTGTCTCTGAACACTGCTCCCAACCAATTTACCTCAACGATTCGCCGATCGACTAGGTCTCAGCCTTCAAATACCCCGGCTCTACAATACTCCCGAAGGTCCAACTACAAGTAGACACCGCCTGGAACGCGTTCTTACAGCTGCGTACAAGCCCGTGGGGCCGAGCGGACCGATATTCGTGTCTATCTATGGCATGTGAAACCTGGCAATTACGTCTCGAAGACACAAGGTGATAGGAAGTATTCGACGAATGGTGTCTGCGACGAATCCTGAAAGCTAGCTGGCGCGTCGAAAGCCCTCCAACAACGAAGAAATAAGGAGCTGAGAAGCTGTCAACGCCGTCCCCATGTCGCACAGGCTGGCACTGCCGGGTCAGCGTTGTCAAGGAGGACGTGGTGCGATTAGAGCTACAGAGGATCGTTGGCATACGTCTTTGGAACAACAGAACCGGATCACCATCTATTTTCCCTCGAACGCCGCACGTGGACCGTTTATGCGCCCATCGGATGTGTCTTGGTTTAGGGATTAACTAACCGCAACTATAAACACACACACACATCCATGGTTTCTCTACACATAAATCGTATTAATTTATTCCAACAAAGCCTACCCCACGACCATCTGCACACCGGTAAACACTTCGTTGGCATTGGCTCGCCTATTTTTACTCATTGTGTGCGTGTGCTTGTGTGTTATCTTTAGCTCAGTACAGTGACCGGCTGGGATGGCATCAAAGAGGGATCCGGGTCGGCTGTCTGTGTATACGACGCCAACACGCGTCTCCGGAAACCCGAGCTTCGCGACAGAGATTCGCCCTCCTCCTCCTCCCTCGCAAACTGCTGTTCATGATCTCGCCCCCACCCCCCATTCTTCGCCCCCACCTACAAATCTCGGTCTTTCGCTCCACCACGGGACATTTAATTCCCTTCTGAGACCACTTTTACTGTTTTAACCCCAAACAGGGGCTGACAGCCTCCTCCATTGCATGAAAGAAATACATCTCCGTGTTCGAGAAAACCCGTAGGCTCTTGTTATTGGTCAACAACCACGAGAAGCTTCCTTGGTCGTGTATTTGTTCGCGGTTATTAGTGGTTAGCGTGCCTGGGTTCGACTCCCAGGTCAGTCCTCCTGCGATGTGGCGGGACGTGAATACAACTAGCTTGCCAAATCACCTGATCCCGCACCAGGGTGGGAAAGTGTTGTGATGGTCGATTTTTAATTAGTTTAAATTCAGCTGCTTCTTCGTTTCATGACGAATCGCCAACCCCATGGTCTCGCGCTCAAACGTGGTTGGGCTCATCCAGTGGTTTCCGATTCATTTCCACCAATGAGGTGTCAGTTGGGTTACTAGAATCAAAACTTGTTTGGAAGAGGTTTCGGGATTCGAATAATTTCGGTCACAGTAGGATCCGAATACCACTTCTTACAGTGGTGTAGCCGGAATGTGAATAGGTGCCAGAGGTCGCTTATTGGTTAAACGACTTGGACTATGCTCTATGCAGACAGGGCCTTCGCATTGGTCGAAGAGATTTACACTGAGATAAACTTGAAAAGAGGGGATGGGAGGGGTTAGTTTAAATACGAGCAGCGATTAGTGAACAACTATTGAAGTGGCGGTGAACGATGATTTCTTGAATGGAGAGAATAGGCAGACCACATAAAACGAGATTATTTTAAAAATTACTGGGGAGCAATATACAATGAGGGGAATTATACAGTCACGGACAAAGGTTTTTATACGACTAGAGCTTAAACCAATTGCCAAGAAACCTCATTAACAATGACCTTGACAGGCTTAATGTTGACCTAGAGCATGCAGTCGTGTACCTCAGACAACACTGTTCAAGTGCAGTAGTGCTTTATCACTGGAAACGGTGGCCACAACAACCTGAAGTTGTGTATCCGGAATTTTATGATCGCAATAAAAGGATTTTATTTTCACTTTACAAAAACCTTCCTCGCAGGCTGATTGCAAGCCAAATTCCCAAAACGGCAATTTTGTTCTAATGGACGGGGGGGTTGACATTTGCAATGTGCCATTTCGCATTCATCAATTGTAGACCTATACGATATAAATCAATAAACAGTTGATGATTTTCCATTCAAAATATTTTTTGAATTTGAAGATGAAACTCGAACTTTAAAGAATAAAATAAGTTTTTTTAAGGATAAAGCTTAATGTTATGCGCGTATATTACTCTAGTGTGGCTCTTACACAAGACCAAATTCTCTCTTAATTGGAGCCCCCACCAACACTCACCAGATGTCCCGTTTCCAATTTATTTGCAAATCAAATAGTAGCCATTTGTATGATGCGTATCATGGAGCTGCTACTCGGCATTCAACACCAACTCATGCGTCCAACCACGTGAAGACGTTATCGTAGCCTAGATAGTCAATCTACGTGTTTAAGATGAATCACCAGCCCAAATTCGGTTGAAAATGATCACTCTGGAGAATGAAATGGCAGACGAGTGCATTCAAGTGAACACTACTCACGTGTATATAAACTTGGATTGCACAGGTCAACCTGATAATTCATATAAACGTTGCTAATCCACCTACGAACGCTTTTGACCGATTGCCTTGAAATTTCGGCGCAACGTGGCCCTCGACCTATCTACCAGGACATGCGAGTGGCACCCTAGCAACAGGAAAATGGCCACACAGATATTCCATGGACTTGGGTTTCGCGTGTCATGCGCGCACGTACGCAATTGCAAGCACGCCGCAAGCTTACCGCGTGTAGTTGACCTTGACATTTTTTGCGCAAACCAATGGCATGCGGCAATTTCTGTCGCACGCACTTCTCTGTACACCTATCAAGACCAATGTCTCCTTCTTGGTGAATGTGTCCGTCCAGCGTCTTCCAGCTAATTGACAACGACCAAAGGCGCTACACATGCCACGTATCGAAGCTCTAAATTTATCGGAGGCGCGCACAGCACGCCCCATTCAAACAAAATTCGTGTACATTTTTCACCTTTTCTCCGCCTGATCTTTAGGAAAAACGGAGTCACGACGGAAGAGTCATGAGAACACTACTGAAGACATTGTCCTTTGTATACGAAAGGAAAAATAAAAAAAATATTTTCACGCAGAATACTACAACAATGCGTCGATAATGATTGGGGATTTGTGCTTAGAAATCGCGAAAAATGATTCCAACATCATATCGATCTGCTGCTGCCGCTGCTTACTTCGACATAGAATTGCGCCGTGAACAATCAAATATACCTAAGCTAAGACTTGAGCAATAAGGCATACACCGGCGGACGAAATAAATGTCTGTCTGAAATGTTTTACTTTGTGACGACAAGTAAAGATATCAAAATTAACAGAAAATATGCGTTTGTTCTGCTGCAAAACGATCGACCAGCTGGGACAAAGACCTTCAATCGGATAAGGTGTGCGGTTAAGGTTACATACGAACCCCAAATCTAAATTGTCACAGTATGGAATGCCAGCGTTCACAACAGGGGCTAAATTAAGTAGAAGGTATGCACTGAAAATGCAACCGCCCTCTGTTACGGTCACGGGAACTTGAATGGGTGCTTTTGAGAAATGAATTAACCGCGAAGTCCACACAGAGGGGGTGGCGGAAGTGATGAACAAAAGTTCTGCATAAACGTGTTCACCTTTCCGCATGGTTGGAGTGTGTTTGGAATACGTAGGTAGTTGATGCTAAGCCCTTTATTGCCGTCCAACTGTTTTATCATTAAACAATAGTATGATTAACAATTCTGTAGACAAAAAAACGTATTTTAATTGCTGATTCGCCTGTTCGCTGAAACTAAAAATCAGGTCAAATAAGGAATCACCGATTTTTCGGTATGCAGCCGTTCTTGTAGGAATTGAATGGTATTGCCTACGTATTGGTCGAAGAGATTTACACTTGGATAAACTTGAAAAGAGGGGATGGGAGGGGTCACTTAAACTACGAGCAGCGATTTGTGAACAATTATTGAAGTGGCGTTGAACGACGATTTCTTGAATGTAAAGAATAGGCAGACCACTATAAAACGAGATTATTTTAAATATTTCACCAAGGGTTAAAAGTCAGAAAATCACGGTCGAACAATACACAATGAGAGGAATTATACAGATTTGGACACAGGTTTATTCAACAGTTTGAGTTTAAACTAAGTCTCCTAAACCGGCGAACTAAGAAACGGAGGCGGCACATTTACTGAAGACGACATCCACATGATCACTTCAAGATAAATGATAGATATGAAAAGAACGAAAATGATAAAATTGAGTGGGTGTTGGTGCCAGTAAAAAAACGAGCCACGCGTTGCCAGGTTGCGCTAGGGCAATAAAAATGAAATCTGGGAATTAACTATGGGGACCCTATACTCTTTTCCCTTTACGCCCGAAAGTTGGTCGGTCACGGTCAAATGTTATCTTCGAGAAATCGCTTCTGCATACATCATTGTGTTCTCAAAGAGCTGCGAAGAGCACAAGGGTCAGGTTATAGGGGTGCTTCAAATCCTCCAAGAAGTCGGGTTAAGCCATCGAAGTGGCTGTGGTTTCAGGGCATCGTGAAATACGTGGAGCACTCGGTCACCGCAGAGGGGACCCGGGGTGGTAAACCAATAAGGGCGGCTGGTATGCTGGGCTTTGGACATAAAACGCTTCATCGGGTTCGTCAATTACTACTCTAAATAGGTTGCTCCGAAAGAAGACCCCATTCGAATCGGAGCAACAAAAAGCAGTCGAAACGCTCAAACGCATCGTAAGCATCGCACCAATCGAGGCGTTCCAAGGCTACGAGAAAGAAATCATTATCAGAGCTGAGGCCTCGAACACGGACATAAGAGCCGTGATCTTTCGGGATTGAAGCCGAAAGTTGGGCTCAATGCCATCCAAATCGCTTGAAAAGGAAACTGCCTTATCTCTCCTCTCGGCTAGCTGAGATGTTTGCGGCTTGGCACGAGCTTCTGGGTGGTGCTGGGGGTTGAAGACATGGCACACCAGTGTGTAGCAAAAGGTGTGCTCTCTAGGGTGTGCGTTTTCTCTGTTCGGAATCCACGGTGTTGCTTTTGGCGATCGATATTCCGAAATATGATTGGTGTGTTGCTACCTCGCCCAACCTTCTTCCTCGTCTTTAGAAGCAAAGCGAACTCAGCATCAAGAATAATGGTCATTGGATAAGCCAGTTTCCATTGTTGTGTTCTGTTCAAAATCCATGCCCACGTTAATACAAACAAGGACTTGGGAAGTCCATGACGATTGAACAACAACAACAACTACTACTACAACTCGCGCGCTGCTAGGCGAATTCCCCAGATGTTAATTCCCATCTACCAAAACCAATGTTTGGCCTAATCTCAAGCGACAGTGTTTTTTATGCCCCAAACGGCTTCAGTGCAATTGACGCATATCTCTCTTTAATTACAATTACAATTATTATTGTTAGGTGAAGGTACTTTACCAGGAGGAGGTGGTTTAAGTGGTGGCGCCATCGCCGGAATTGTCATTGCCGTGATTGTCGTTTTGGCCATCATCGCATTCATTCTGTACAGAAGGCGTAAAAGGGCCACCGTGTTGGAGGTGCCTTTCGAATGGAGTGAATATGGGTACGTCGTGTCTACTTATTTGGTATCAGTAACACCTGTTTTGTCGCCGTCCACTAATGCCTCACAAAGCTAAATTGTAGCGATCAATATGGCGAGCCTGTAGAGGCCCATGAGATGGAGCCAAATGAGGTGAATGCGGCCTCTGAGATGGTCTCAGAGACGGCTGAAGACGCAGATGGCATTGAAATGAATCCTCTGTTGCGGGCCACGGATGCCAAAGGTAAAACTTGATTTCACGGCATTTAAGATTTTCAAAAACTTTGAATGCAACTCCTTTTTTTCTTATTTTCAGTCACTGGATAGTTTCAAGCAGATCGGTTCGAAAATAATCTTTGGTTGTTTAGAAAACCCGACAGCAACAATGACAACACACGCACTCAATTACGCAACCTGTCCAGATATCATCAATAAAGTGTTATCTTTCTCTATATTAATTCGAATTGGGCGCATATTTGCAGATTTCTCCCTGAAAGTGATGCATAGAAATTGAGTTGAAAACGCAATCACTCTTTTGTCAGAACGACGGACAATTTGGTCGTTGAAACAGCATGAATCGAGGACCTCCAAATAACTGAATCACCTAAATGCAGGCCATTTACTTTGAGGGATTTGGCTAATCTCGGCCGATTTGCTTAAGCAGGAAAGTCTTCATTTCTATTGGCTCAAGGAAAGCCCTCTTATCTTATTGGCTGCACTGTTGTGAACTCTGGCGGCCAGTACGTTACGTTGACTAAATCTGGTTC
>JAPUBX010003591.1:0-33959 GCA_028672205.1 Proteocephalus fallax
TCGTGGATTCTCTCCGGTATCCATCTTGCTGAAAACGAGAGCCCATTCGGTCCAGGGGGCGTGGAATTTGGGAGGCTGCAGAACCTGTTGTTCGTTTACCCTCTGGCGAAACTTTGCGGCATGCCTCGAAGAGGAGGTAACTGGTTTGCTACCTCGTCCCCTCCGCCGAGACCGACCTCTAACCGCTTCCAATGACGAGATCGAGATACTCTCCAGCCTTATCCTCGAGGCTGAGGTCAGTTTCAGAGGCCCTCCAAACTCATTACATCTTGCAGAAGGCGTAAACCATTTCATAATTGAGAGTGTGGATAAGCCGGTCGATAAAGGCGTCATATGTATGAGCATTACCCCTTAACAGCAACAGGGAATTGTTTCCTAATGGTGGCGCGATTGTTTCTCGACTCTGCTCGTGAGTGAACCCTGCACAGGTCCCTGGGTCAGACTGCCAGAAATAAGCCGGCCCCGTCAGAATGGGCTTGTAATCCAACAACCTGGTGGTATAAAACTGCCGGTACCTAGTTCGAGTTGTCACTGGGGACGCTGATACTTGTACTGTATTCCTAAGAATCTTTTGTGAATCCGCTAGCTGAGCATGTCGGTAGCATCAAAACACTGCATAGAAATGGGAAATGGCCTTAATAGGGCCTCATAAAAAGAACGATTATCTGCAATCTAGTTCAGTTGAGAAATAGTGGAATCAATTCTACTTAATTATGTCGAGTAGAGAAAAAGCCTAAACTGATCAAACTTTTATTTTTCTGCAGACTAAGGAGAACGTAGCCTCCACGAATCTCAAAGTTGTGCGCGAAGAGGTGGACGAAATCTCTTATGAAGTTCCTAGAGAAGCACGTCTCTCTTCAGCAGAATAAGTTAGCGTTGGCTTTACTTGGATCTGTTTTACTATGTGCCACAAGACACTGTCTGACTCTAGAGTATTGCTATTCATGACGCAAAACAACATCCTGCGAGTTTCTAGTTCACCGTGATATGTTTGGGTTCAAGCGGTTTCCTTACCATTCCTACATTCTTCTCGTTTAAAGAAGTAATGCAATCACCATCGGCGGTTATAATGACCAGGTGGTGTGTATATGGGTTTACCAAAGGACTATTCCGGTGCATGCATGGAGGCAGCCAGCTTCTCTTCAATCCTGTAAATACCTTATATTTACCTAGGGGTAAAGTTAATCCAACCAGTTCTGTCACCACTGTAACAAGTCACGTACACCTCAGGAAAAGACGGGCTACAATCGGGATGGACTCAGTCTCGGCATGCGCTAGGCCGGCGAAGTTGGGTTCTGCGTCTAGTTTGCTAAGGAGTTCTGGAGTCTGTTCGACCGCATCGTCCCCTTGCGTCTTGTCCTCGTCCGGCATCCTTTATAGCGCGTCGGTGACTACGCTCAAATTACCCGCTTTGTGTTGCAGCACGAAATCGTGGCGCTGGAGGGCCATCAGCGGTCTCGTTATGTCCCACTCGACGAAGTCGTTGTGACTCGCGTGGTTTCAGAGGGCATAAACGGGTTTTCACGCTAAGCATAGCGGTCGCCTGGCACTTGCGAAATTTTTCAACGTACGTCTTGGTGTCCAGGAGATATCCGGGCGACTACGTTAAATTTTCACGCCTGATGTTGCAGCACGAAATCGTGGCGCTGGAGTGTCATCAGCAACCGTGCTATCCGGTGGTGGACGTCCTTGGAACTGTGCAGGTACAATAAGAGGCTGTTGTCCAAGACCACCGTTAACCTTGTCCCGTGGACGTAGTCTTCGAGCATTTGAATGGCGCACACGATCACGTAGAGACGACGGATTTCCAACGTTCCGCCGTCGACGATGTGAATCCCTTCGCGCTGGACGCCTGTGAGGCAATGATCTACCTCAGCTCAAGACTTTACGTCCACGGGTGTGTGTGTGTTTGAAAACTCATGAATCTGTGGGATTCTTTCGCAGATGGTGATAGTAACGGTTACACCTACAATTCGAACGAAATCTTTTCGAGTTATTCATAAACTCAGGGACATAGAACAGTTGTTTGAATTCTCTTTTGCTTAGGTTGTGACAGACCCTGACATCGAGTCTAAGGTTAGACCACTAAATATAGGCCGGACGCAAGAGCGTGCGTTCGTTATCCAACGAAATGAAAACGGGCGGCCTCTCCGTCACCCGGAAAACAACAAGACAAAGTTTAAACGATTGCTCCTTGATTGGATAAGTGCTAGGTGATGACGCGGTCAATTTCGCTCTTCGGGTGGCACACCGTACCCTGTAAAAATATTCCGAAGAATGTTAATGGAAACACTCACGACGCCCTCGATGGTACAAGAGCTTGATTCCTTTTTTTAATCCGTTGGATTCCCAGAGATAATTTAACTAAAAGACCGAGACTAGAGCGTCAAAGAACTACTTTCAAGTATTAAGTCTAATACTATAGCATGCAACAGCGATCTTTATGCTATTAAGCCTGTATTTTAAGTTTATCCTAATGCACCCGCTTATTCAGGGATCCTGCCACTCGATCTGCGCGGTGAGGCCCTCACGGCCGGGTGCTGGCTACCGCTTAAACACTGCGCACGTACGACAACAACCCTATACAACTCTATAACAAGGGTCTAAAATTGGTAGCGACAAATATTCAACATGGCTTCTGCAAAAATTGTCCAGGCTGAAACCTCATTGGTCTAAACACGTGACCTCCAGAACGAGATGGGCAAATGGGTGAACGGTATAATTTTTCTCATCTGCAATATGTCCATGGCGACGCACAATCAACGCACATCGGGGTGAGGGGGGTTTATAAGTGGCCGCCTCCGATTCGACTTAGAAGAAATCGTGATCATCGTGAAGGCGTTTCGAGGGCTAACAAGTTTCTTCGTCTCATTTGCGCTTGAAGGGAAAATAAAAGAGGGAATAAGAGGACAAAGGCAAATTTGTCGCTGCTTTCACTTGCCTTATTTCCTGAATCGTTGTAGCAAATTTGTCTACAAAGGACGGTCGATCAGTTTAATGATGCATTCTCCCAATTACGAGAGAACGTTAATTGCGAGTGAGTTTTAAGTCGTTCGATGTTGCCATCTCTCAAAGGTAAGTTTCTTTGGCATCTTTAATTGCATTTCGGAAAACAGTTTTCCCTTGCAGTAAGGAACACACAGTAGAGAAAACGCTTCTTCCTCTACGGCTAGGCGAAAAATCGCGTTGATGCGTTTCGTGTCTAACGACATTGCCTCAGTTCGATGAAGTATTTCAGGCAACATATAGTTATTTTTTTGACAAACTCCCGGACAGTAACGCATATTGATGGCCGGACGGGACGCGTCACAGAGGCGCAAGCACTTTAGACTTCTCGAGATTCGCAAGCTGTTGCCGGTTCTACAAACGAACTGTTTTTCAGTTGCGGATTTCGAGAAGAGAATACGCATTTATAAAACACGTTACTTCAATACAGAAAAAGAAAAAAAATTAAACCCTAACAAAGAGATTTGCGTTTTTTAAGCTGCAGTTAATCTTAGATGCAATCATTCTACAGCCGTGTGAATGGTTTCGAAAAAAATCACACTAAGAATCTACTTGATAAGTCAATTCAGAATACGTGCAACACACTTTTCGCAAACACACATCATGTGCATCACATCGTTTAGTGTAAGCTCATTGTTTACGAATGCAGCCGATTAAGCACCCTCGCACAACTACTGCAGACCTAGAGCTATGGAAAATTATATTAAGCGGAAGTGTTTATGGTAATGCTGCAACATCGAATGTCGGCATACGATCAATAAAAGCATTTATAAATTAAACTGGATTTAAAATGCGCATAAGAATTATTCATTTGAATGAAAAATTTATTTGTTCGTAAAAATCGTTCTTATATACTATGTTTCTTTTTCTTTGGTTCGATTAATTTCTTGCAAAGCTGTCAAAATTTTACCTTGTTATTTTTTATATCGGGTTACACTTTTGCCGTTTGTCGTAATAAAATAAATTGCATCTTAAGTTTTATCTAGAAGTATTCAATGTGTCGCCATTTTTTGCGTAAAAAAAGCATAGGCAGGAAAGAAAAAAAATTACTGTTTTCTTCGACGTAAAAAAATTCAATATGGTTGTGTCCTATTTCGGCAGAATGCATGGCCTTTACTTGACAGGCATGCCAAAAATGTCGGCTTTGCAATCTTTTTTTAAAGATATTCATAAGGAAGCGACTGTTAGACCCATAGAAGGATGGTAATCATTGAAAGTTATATAACCGGTAAACTTCTAGTGGTAATAAACTCTTAAAATGTAAGCCACGTTATCTTGTATAATAACAAGGGATTGACACTGTAGTTAAACAAAATTGCAGTCCAAAGTTCTATCCATACTTATTCAATGTGTTACAAGTGTATGTTTAATATGAAAATAAGCTGTATTGAATTACATAAATAAAGATATGTAAGTGCGATTTATATAATCGTTTTGTTTAAAAGTGAAATTGCCTGTCTACTGTGAATACAAATTGGTTTGAGTTCGGGATAAGGTCAGGGTATGGTTAACTGTTGGGGTTTGGGAAGGGTAAACGTTTTGGTAAGGAAGAGGGCAAAAGATCAAAGAGTTATAAGTAAAATACGTTTAAGTACTATCTGCAGTTATTTTGGATGATACAAAATGTGTGAAAGTTGTCTTTGTTGTTATAGAAGTCATGTATGTAGAATCCTTTGTTAACGACGTAGTTGAAGTCGTCTTAGTTGAAGAACCGTTGATCGATATAGTCTGAGACGAGTCATCTATTGCAGGGGGTCGTTTTTTTTGTAACTAGTTTTGGAAAGCGTCCTAGTAGTATCAGCCGTAATGTAAGTCGTCTATATGGTATCTGAGGTGATTGAATATTTCTTTTAAGAATATATTGTTGTCGAAGTTCTCGTTGTCTATCAAAAATAAATGGGATTATTTGATAAGGAACAGTTGTCTTGAAATTTATATCAGCAGTTGTTTAAGACGTAATTGCATAAGGCGTTTTAGTCGCAGAAGTAATTTTTGAAGAATTTGTAACAAACCGGCAATATTTCCTTTTTAGTAAATCACCGAAGTTGCTCGTACTTGGCAAATCAATATTCGTCTTATCCCGCCAAAAAAAAGTTATCGAACTTCACTTAATACTGGTCGTTTAAAAAGTATTGAAGTCGATTTAATTCTAGCAACTGATTCAAACATTTGTTTCTGCTGTACATTTTTAACACGCCGATAATAGTGTCAAACACCATTATCACGAACGTTGTGTTAATTAAAAAAAGATTAAACTTTTATTTACTTTTCGTAGGATTCCTTGTCTCGTGTTTTAAGACGAATCGGGTTGATTTTGATACAAATCACGGCTGAGGCAAATTACCTCAAACAAATTTTGGTAAATGAGCTCTTGGGAACATAGAAATTTTGCAATTTCTGCAAAACGATTTGTTGAAAGCTGTCGCTTATATCAACAAAATGGCCCTTTAGACCTTAATGCTCTGAACAATGGCTTTATTTTCAATTTCGTAAATTAATCTATTGTTAGTTTAAAAACCCAATACGTTTTAATCAAATAGTTACCTTGAATTAAGAATAAGCGCAAACCTAAAACCCCGACAATGGTATCTGTATTTTAACGTCAACAATATTATGATGTGTTTTTAGGTTTTGTTGCACTTGGTTGTAAGGTAATAGCGTGATTATGGCACCACGACGACATGAAATCGGTGCACGTGTATGTTAATTGAGAAAATTGTAGTTATTGCGTCGTTGCCTGGAATAGCTCAGAAGGTCGACGATTGAAAAGCTAAGATAGCAGGAGTAAACTCAGACAACACAAGTTTATATTTGTTTTAAAACGGAGATTCCGACGCATTGATCGATTAATAACAAATATAAGTCCTGTATTAATGTAAAAAAATAAATAAATGGAATACCGTTTCATTAAAAGGTAACTTTAATCTAGTATCACAACCAGGTATGTAACTTTTGGATCGATTTTTAAATTAATTGATTAAACTGGGTCGAAAAATCGCAAAAGTGTTATTCATTATATTCGAAAAAATAAGGTATAACTTTATCGTAATTATCAACGGTGTTACATTTCGTTGGCTAAACATCATTTTTGCTTCGTAGTGTACACGCTTTATTCGAAGCTGAATAAAAGTGTATATATATGTGTTTGTATTATATTTATCGATATTTAATTACTCGTTAATGTCAAAGGTAGACTGTTTTAGGGAAAGCTCAACGTTTAAAGCCTCTTTTCTCGCTGTAAACTAAATCGAGTGTAAAAATATTACCAAAAACTTCTCTGTTTAATCAGTAGGTCATTATATAGAAACGGTCTGCGACTGTATTCCGTTTTTTTTCTATTCGAAAATCTAAGCTGAACCAAAAGAGTTGTCGCCTTAGTGCAAAAATTTTTTTTAACCGTTAATCTAGTCACCTCGGAGATTGATAAACGGAATATGCGCCAAGATTTCTATCAAAGAAGATATTTAAGCCTAAAGTGTGGATTGAAATACGAATTTAAGGCTTGTGTAGTAGTACATTGCAGCATAAACATGTGCAATCACGTCAAATCACTGGCTACAGTTGTCTTACAATTAATTATTATATATATATTAATTATTTATTAATATTTAGCATGTACGATGCCTATTTTTAATTCATGAAAGATGAAAACTAAGAAAGTCTTCTTATTTCAATTTAAACATATTAACGCGCCTATTTGCTATTGCGCAATCATGTTTATTTGTTCAAAGCCTTATTCTCCATTGGCTTGAGGAATTCACTATAAATAAGTTTTGTTAGTTTAACTCGAAGAATCTGCTAAGTGATACATTATGAAAAATATAGTTATTTCTTTTCTCTTTGGTATGTGAATTGCTGCATGTTTTAAACTCATAACTTATAGATTTGCTAATAGTTAGTTGCATTGAAATGTAAGTTGTAAATAAGTTTTATTTCTTTTGTAAAGCACGTCGATAGATTGCGATTTTAATAACTTTTATTGCTCCAAAGATGTCGTAAAAGGTGATACTGTTAATATATATTTTACAACGCAAATAAAGTTTTTGGTAGGTGTTTTTTTAAATATCTTATTAACCTTATATTTGATTTCAATTTAATCTGTTTCAATCTTAACCCTGTTTAGAGAGTCTTTCAACAGAATCCTAAGTATGATTACTTTGGAAGCATAGATATCAAGGGATGGGGTAAATGTTTTTCTAAACAATTATATTTATAAATTGTTCTAGATAACACCATCAGAATCTTTGGAACCGTTGTCCATGACAAATATCAATTTGTATTTGGCTCTGCAACAAAATTAATTGTAAAATTAAATGTCATTCAAGCTCAGCAAACAACTGCTTCAACGACAACAAAAACCACGACGACCAGCGACATCTCTACTACAACTGAAACCCCAATGACAACTGAAACTGCTTCTCTTACTGACATGTCAACGACAAAAAAATTCACAACGGCCAGCGACCTCTCCACTACAACGGAAACCCCAACGAAGACTGAAACTGCAACTCTAACTGACATGTCAACGACAACAAAATCCACAACGGCCAGCGACATTTTAACAACAACGGACGCGTCAACGAACAACGTTTCCTAAACGACAATGGCCGTATCAACGACAAACGACACAACATCTACTTCAAAAACCTATCGACTTACGTTTTCCTTTAAATCTTTAATTTATTTTTTTTTGAGTTACATTTGAAATTATCTAACCCTGAGAAAAAATATTACAAGGTAAAATCTTTGAGAGATTTTAAAAAAAATTATCGAAGAAAAAAACGTTACATAGTATATAAGAACGATGTTGACGAACAAATCATGTTTTTTTTAAATAAATAAGTCTTATGCGAATTGCAAATCCGGTTAAATTTATTATTGCTTTTATTGATCGTATGCCGACATTCGATGTTGCAGCATTACCATAAACCCTTCCGCTTAATATAATTTTCCATAGCTCTAGGTCTGCAGTAGTTGTGCGAGGGTGCTTAATCGGCTGCATTCGTAAACAATGAGCTTACACAAAACGAATTGAAGCACATGATGCGTTTTTGCGTAAAGTGTGCTGCAAGTATTCTAAATCGACTCACCTAGCATATTGTTAGTGTGATTTCTTCGAAAAAATTCACACAGCCGTAGAATTACAGCATCCAAGATTAACTGCAGCTAAAAAAACGAAAATGATAGCTATTTATTTTCTCGTTGGTATGTTAATTTTTGCATGTTACATAGTATATAATAACGATTTTAACGAAAAAATCTTTTTTTTTCAAATAAATAAGTCTTATGCGAATTGCAAATCCGGTTAAATTTATAATTGCTTTTATTAATCGTTTGCCGAAATTCGCTGTTGCAGCATAACCATCTAATTTAAGAAGATTTGTAACAGCATTTTAGACGTCGTCTTAGTTGTATCTGGAGTGATTTTGGTTATCTCCGAATGATCAAAACTGTTCAAAGTTGTCTTTGATGTTATAGAAGTCATTAATGTTGAATCCTTTGTTCACGACGTAGTTGAAGTCGTCTTAGTTTAAAAAGCATTGATCGATATAGTACTGCAACGCAGTTAAGTCAAATAAGTGCATCCGGAAGTATGTGAAGTTAAACCATAAGTAATTTGCGGGATGCGATGATCCATATCGACAAATCAACCAGTCCCTGGTCGTCCGTTTTATAAACAGTAATGAAGCTGAGTGTTGCATGTTCGGTTGCAAACAGCTCAGACTCTATTTATTTGATCTTCGATGAATTCGTGTTCAATAAGTGCATGTGTATTAAATTTTGTAATAATCCATTGCATATCGAGTCAATTTATTTGGTGTGGGGTTTTGTGAAGGCCAAATTATTTTTTTTCTCAAAACTTCTTCATCGACCTTATTACTAAAATAAATAACCTCTGTTTTAACACATAAATTTCATGGATTTACCATTGATCAAACAAAAATATTCGCGAAAACAGCTAACTGAAAACCGCAAAATCTGTATTGTGTTCGGAAGTTTATTTGAGACCCTTCTAAAAGGCAAATCACTGCCTCAAAAGCGATTTTGTAATAATGCATCAATTAATCAATATGTGGCTCGCATTGATAATGCGGTTTTAATCAAACTACTGTATGAGAACAGCGGTTTGGTTCCTACAACTACTCTCTAATTGCTGCTTGTGTATTAAGTGACCCCTCTCATCTTCTTTATTCTAGCTTATCTGAATGCAAATCTCTTCGACTAATACGTAGACTATACCGCTCAGTAAAAACAAAAACGGTGGCATATTCGCAATTCGGTCATTCCTTATTTGTCCCGATTTTTAGTTTCACTAGAGCAAGTGAAACAGGAATTAAGAGACTATATTTTTTTACATCTTATACTTGTTATAATTTCTTATTAACTGATGAGAGTTTCGGTCCTCGTTACCTCAATAAAGTTACTTCAAATATTATTATTATTACACAATTTCAATTTAAACGAAGACAATATTTGTTTCGCGCATTGAGGTCAAGTGTTAACCCATAGACAGCAAAGCACGCAATAAAGCAAGGCTATGCTATAACTTTCGATCGGTTTACATTGTGTTGCCATTGGGCGGTAGATAGAAAAATATTTTATATGCAAACACGTATTATTGCCAGTTACCTAAAAACTCAAACAGACTTTGAAAAATTTCGCTTTATCTGATGTATTAACGTCACTGGCTCGGACACAAACTCCGTATAGTAATCTTTCCTTTTTTCGATTTATTTACAATTCGAAGCTTGAGCTCGATCGATTTCATGGATTGTTGTGGTGATTGTTAACTTTTAATTGTGTTTTACAATACTGACTATTGAACCTCACTCTTACGAATATACAAATCCGCATTGCTGCATTTATCTTTATTCGTTAAAGATACTGGTCGGCTACTTGGGTTCAATCGATAATACAGACAATTCGTTTTTTCTATATTAAAGATTTATTAAACCATCCATACAATACTGCCACGGTTAACGATCACCTATTTTCACTTTGTTCAGAAGAAAATACTATAAAAATTTATGCAACCGCATCACAGCCAATAAAACTGCTTTTTCTTCGCGATGCGTTTGGGCGTATCAATGTTCAGCTGCGCACAACCGCCGTGATATGCAGAAAACAGGTCGGACCGCTTGCACCAACACAGTTGCTATGCAGAAAGGCGACGCATCAGTTATCAACGTTGAATGCATTCTTGGAGCGAATGGTTGTAGGATAGCTTCTGAATTCAAAAAAACGAGCAACTTTCGTAATGTCTGCTCATGCATTGAAATATATTGGAAGTTTGGCGCATTCTGACGCTCGAATAAGCAATTAGCGATACCTGCAGAATTCGGCATTATCCGCGAATAGCATTAAATGGCTCCCATAATCAGGCCGTATTGACTGCAATTCAACGTGGACTGCATTTCCACAAAATAACTCAGTCTTGGTAAAAACCAGACTTATTGACAGTAAAACAAAGGCAATCAAACCTTTGGACGAAGAATGTGCATTTCGACTTATTAACCGCAACATTATACTCGGAAAAGGGTCTGAAAAGCTGACGAAGTCTCTCGTTATGATCATGCTTGCTGACACGATGGACAAAAATGTCATCTTGGTAAACGTCAATTCCATTAAGGCCATCCAATATGCAATTAATGCACTCCTGGTAAATGGCCGCGGAAACATTAAGCCCAAAAGGTAATAAGATGTTCTTAATAACCAAAAAGGCGGAAAATAACTGTCTGCAAACTGGATTTATCATCCAGTGGAGTCTGTAAGTAGGCATCGACCCCTTGGATGCGATTATCGTAAAACGTTAATTCGAGAGAAATGACCGCCAAGTAAGTTCAGGATTGTGAAAAATGACGTTTAGTTTGTTCTGCGATTTGTGAATGAAGATCCGCAACTCGCACGTCGTGGGCGTGGACCGGTCTAAAAATGGCCCAATCGAGAACCCGCCGAGCCACACAAGTGATTCCGTGTAGCCGACGCGCGTAGTTCATGGGCGCCACGAAAATCCATTTAATATATAAAAGCAGCTACGTGTTCGGCAGATAATTGCAACGGTCCTTTTCCGTACCAGTAGACAGATAATCTTCATAATCAAATAATTCTGAGGAGTTTATCTGTATAAACTGTGCTAATGGCGAGAAATTGATCTGCGGAGACAAAAGGGCCAGCGCTTTGAATGGACGATAGAATATAAAAGTCTACCTCTGAAGGGTTCACCGATTTCTCATCGGTATAGCGTCGTCAAATGAAAAAAATAAATAGGCCTGCGTCATATAAATGGAACTAACATAAAATCTATCTCGTAACGCCTGCTCGAATCGGCAGAGGCCAAGACGATGAATGACATAATTTACTTAGTGGTTCGCCAACAGATTGTCAATCTTAATCATCCTTCTTTTTACTTAAACCGATACAAACAGCTAAACCTACACTTTCGTATAGGTAAATCTGATCTTTATCTGAAGAATATATGGGCAGTCCCTTATAGATTTTAGATATAATATGTGAAATGCTTTGTAATGAAAAGCCTGTTTGGGTTGCACTGGAGACGTTATTTGTTAAGTTTCTTGACAAGTTAATCATCTCAAGGTCGTTATTTGTAATAAATTATTTTTTGAAGTACAGGCGCTACTCATCGTGAACACATTTGATCACGCGCTTTGAATAACACGACTGTCACACAGTGAACAAAACCACTTTTCGACGTTTTCATGTTAAAGTAAAACCGGTCGTATAAAGCTTGATAAAATGAATACCCTCTAGTATTTTTTACTTGCCTCCTCGGAACAAGTCGGCCTATTGGTGTGCATTTCGAAAGAAACACATTTTAATACAAAGAAATCCCCACTTGGTACACCGTTGAACTCACCTTTTTCACTGTGGGCAGTAACTTTGTTGGATACGGACATTGAAATGTACACAGTGCTTCTAGGTATATCCCTCCGCAGATTGCGAGGGATTTGGTAGAGGCGAAATAAGAATAAACGGGTTTCCGAGGAACAAATAGAGAGGAGCTATAAGGAAATAAAAGGTGAATGCGAAGAAGAGGATTGCTGTCTGAAAATGATAAGATTGAGAATTAGAAAGATAAAATTACCGGGGTATAGAATTATTAAATCAATTCATTTTAAACACTAGAGGTAAATACAAAACATTTATTTGTTGTTGTTAACTTAAAGTTTGCAAGCACTGTTCGCTTATCATGTCAAATTTTATTATAAAATGCCACGTAAATTATCGTGCCATAATCCACAATCGGTGATAAAAACTTGTAGGCCTTAGTTAAAGCAGCATAACTGGCTAACTTTAGCGACCTTGATCAATTTCTGTTAGCTAACCCCACGATGATTCGTTCGTGTGCGCTGAGCTCCGTCGACCCCAATGTAATGCACGACATGACCCGATAGGAGGCGTTCTTTCGATGTAACGCAGTTCGATTTGATGGTGTTAACGACGTTCTGGTTCACTGAAAGTTTGGCAACTCACTTTCTCCTCTCATAAATAATGCCTTTCGCTGTCCGAAACCTCCGCTACCGCAGTCGCTTAACCTTCTCCACACATCTTCCATCGACATGCTTCATTCTCCAACACAATGGACCAGTTGGGTAGTTCCCCGATATGAGGACCCGTCCCATTTTCGACCTTAGCTCTCATTGTGTTCCAACTTCTTCTTATATCGCCTTTCATATTATATTTTGTTTCGAAAGTTCACAAACATTTGTATTCACGTTTTACTTATCTACCTTGCTAATTAAAGGGAACTAGCAAAGCGTAGTTGTCTTATTCTTCGTATTGACTAACGTCTGGGGACACTTTCTATATGGATACGGGTTGCTATTGGCGAATCTAATTTCCCTTTATCTTATACCCACTGTGAAATTACACCAATAGTCTTTTTTTAATCTGAATGCACAACCATGCTACGACTCGCATTCGTGGACTCGAAAGCCAGGTGAAATTAATCTCTTCGTCTGCAAGTAGGATTCTGTCTGCGCAAATCAGCTCACAGCTATAAAAAACCTTTTTGTTAAAACCAAGCTACGACACGAACGTTTTACCGACGTATTGTCAACTCCCATTTTTACACTTTGTGGACGCCTTCGTATCATTTTAAGCTGAATGTCTTCTGCGATACCTTTCACTCAATGCTCTGGCGACTGCAGTACTTTTTACGTGGTTTATTATTAGTTGTCTTTCATTATTTAATATTTATGGACATGTAGGTTGCAAAGGATATAATCAGGGGTCGCTTAGAGGCAAAATTCCCGATAGCTTTACCTTGTTCTTAAACGAGATTCTTTGCATCATACAGCATACCGAAGACGGTAGCCACTACATCGCTTCATGGTAACCGAATGTTTGAAATTATGCGGCAGTGTAATGTAGTGTAAAAAGCAGAAGTGAGTCTTAAAAAAATTTTCGCTGACGACTTTTTTTCGGCAGCAAGTGAATGGTAGAGGTTATGCAAAAACGTAGCCACTGCGTCAAGAGTCCTTATATTTGCTTTATAAGCAAACTGGAGTTTGTCATTAGCAGTTGTAAGCGTGTCCTCTAATAAAGAGAGGAAGTGCTTTTCAATATTTTATTTTTCATCGCCCTTTTCGTTTTGAAATCAAATTGGTGGGGGGGTCTTTGCGTCCATTGATCGAATTTTCCTGTTTTATAGTTTCGATTGAAGGACCGGCAGGTAACCAGAAACTCTAAAACGAAACATAATTGGCCCAGTTCACTGTGTTCAAGTGCATTCGTAAGAAATAACGAAAACAAAATTTCGGTACGACCCATTCTAATATTTCTGCCGGCCGAAAACAAATAAAATCAGAAAATTATTCTTCGCTTTGGCTAAAAATAGACCCCTTCAATAGAATCGTTTTTTGGGGCCGCATTTAATCTATCTGCGTCGAAATCTCGCGTTTTCATGACCTGCAGAAAGGCAAAATTGGAGATTCAACGAAGAAGCCTGGTCATAAAAAGAAAGAGCCCGTGTGCTGCATTTACTGCTGCCGCTTTCCGTGCACGCTGAAAAAAATTACTTTTAAGGACTTTTTTGTCTTCATTTTCCGTTAGTGCATGCTTGCAGTGACATATTCGTCATTAAAGTTTTTTATTCTTGTATAAAAAAACGAAAAATCTTACAAAGTTGCATTGGAAAAGCGTTTTTAAAATAACAAAAATACCATTTTATTATTTTTTCATGATTTACCGAAATCGAGAAAATTTAATTTGCGAATAAATAATCCGTGCAAAACATGTATAAATAAAATAAATCTTTACATCATCCGATGGTATTTAAAGCCCTTAATAATCATAAGCCTTTTATATCATTGATCTGCTTCTATAAAATAGGTATTTTATAACAATTACCTATTAAGAATACATTAACTTACCTATATATTTTTAAAATTATAGTTTTTTTTCGATTTTAATATTAAGTGTTACTTAGAGTGATTGTTTTCTTTCTAGTTATTTTTATAACACAATTACGATGAGACTTTTTTAAGCACATGTAGAAGCAATGGGGATGAATCTGTCGGAGGATTCTTTAACGCGTCTTATCTGCTCTCCTGCATGGTTTTTTTTAAATGGTCTTAAGGTTGGAAACAGTTTCTGTAATCGATAATCGGTCACCGGATAGGGGGCTTTAATTTTTGTTTTGTTGTCCAATCGAATAAGCGTCGTGTTTTTTTTACGTATTTCGCGACCTTAGTGAAAATATTACAGGGCGTGAATGGGTGATTGTGTATTTCTTGGAATGGGCTTACGGTTTGAAACAGCATCTGCAGACGTTTACTTTGCAACCGCCTGGATCTATTAAGTCTTTGAGGAACGTTCCATGCGAATAGGCGACGTCGTTTTCTAGCACCAAGCGCTGGATTGTTAGAGGCTGTTATAAGCAATAGTAGAATAGACTTAAGGTTGGCGCAGTGTATGTTATCGATGAGTTGTGATTTTGCTTGGGAAATTTAGTCTTTTCTTGGCAAAACGCGACGTTTTTAAAACAGCAAGTGCGACGTTGTTCTGATTTTTAGAAAACCATCGCCATATAGCCCGCACGCTCAACGAACATTGCGGGGAACTGGCAACGCAGGTGATCGGATCCCTGTCAATTATTGATCCTTTCTTTAACTTTAATGAACAGAAGAGACGAAAATCTCTCTGCCCTTCTCTTAACAGAACTGCCTACCCTCTTTTTGCCTCCTCTTCACAAACAGTCTCACTCTCTCTCTCTGTATCCTCTTCACCGACCATCACACCCTCGATCTGCCTCTTATGTAATAATCTGCCAACCCTCTGTCTGCCTCTTCTTCACCAACCTGCCGACCTTCTGTCTGCCTCCTCTTCACCAACCTAAAAACCCCTGTCTGTCTTCTTTTCGCCAACCTGCAAACCCTTGCTTTGCGTTCTCTTCATCAATCTGCAAACTCTTTGTCTGACTCTTATTTCACCGACCTTCCCACCCTTACTCTGCCTCCACTTTACCAATCTGCAAACTCTCTGACTGACTCCCCTTCACCGACCTGCCCACCTTCTCTCTCTGCCTCCTCTTAACAAACCTGCCAACTCTTTGTCTGCCTCTTCGACACCAAAACGCCCAACCTCTGTCTGCCTCCTCTTTACCAACCTACGAACCCTCTTTCTGCATCCTCTTCACCAATCTTCCTACCCTCTCACTTTATTTTCTTCACCAATCTGCCAACCCTCTGTCAGCCTCCTCTTATCAAACCTCGTACTTTCTCTTTGCATTGCTTTTAAGCAACCTATCAACCCTCTCTTTGCCTCCTTTTTACCAACCGACCTACCTTCTCTCTACCTTTTCTTCACTAATCTGTCGCAAAACAATGGTTATCTGTATTTGTTTTGTTGTAGGAAGAACATCAGCATGACTAATTCCTTATCTTTCCTCGCTTTCTCTCTCTTTCGACATCATTTACGGGCGTGGTATCTTTTCATCTCAGTTTTCAAAATTAATAATTTTATCCCTAGCATCCTTGTCCCGAAGTAAAAAAATAAACTGTATTTACATGATAAGTTGTGGTCTTCATGACAGTTGTGCCTCTTTGAGCTGCGACTACACGGCATTCGTGAACCTACCTCATCCTCGTGTCTGTTTTTTTTCCGAATGTGTTATCCAAACAACGACCCCAGCACTTATTATGCAAAGGGTATCTTCTGCGTTTTGTCTTATTTTCCACATCGCTGCTTCCTCTTCTAACTTAAATTTGCGGAAGTAGAGACGGGTAGCAACTACCTGTAAGGAAAGTTGGTGGGTCGATGTTAGGCGTTTGAACTTCAAACGGCAATCACATGAGTCAGTCTGTTAGTCAGCCCCCAGGAATGTCCGAATTTCAAAGCGCAGAAACTGTTGCCACCTGAATGTTGGAAATTCGATTTTATAACTGCGGTTCCAAGGTCCGCTTCAAGTCACCAAAGAAAACGTGGCATCAAAAACAGCTGCAAATGACCAAGGGGGTTCTTTTTTGGCTGTAACATTGTTTGAGGAAACCCCGTTCGAAACGGTCCCGTCTTGTTATTTGCAGTCAAAGGCAAAATCTGTAGAAAAGGGGAATATGCAATTGAATTAATCAGTTCCACTTTCGAATCAGATGGAGCTTATCAATCAGAGTTGGATTTCTGAAAAGATCCTTGTGTCTCTGTTGGCCGTAAATACATAAGTTCATTACTATCCTCCATTGGCCGCTTTAACACTCCCAAACCCCCCGATTTTAAACGAATCAAATCGCAAACCCGTATTTGCTGCTGGTGCCTTTCTGTGATTTTTTTATCTGTCCTTCTTTTCCTCTTTAAGGTTTTCAGCAATTTGTGCTTGGCGAGGAGCACAAGTTCGTCTGCCGTGACTGCAACAAACCCGTTCTTAACGGTCCCGTCTTGAGGATGAGAGGGGCCAGCTTCTTCAACCAGGTGTCTTCGAGACGTTCAATGCGATGGGCGGTGATCGTCAATAGCTGCGCGTCACTGTTTGACAACCAGGAAACACTTTTCGAGGAGAGGAGAGGCAGATTTGTCAGCTTGTCTGCTTTTTCAAATATATTTATTCCAGTGAGCTCACAGATTGACCCAGCATCGTAATTTTTGGTAAGTTGAGCCGCCGAATCATAAGAGGATCGTTAAAAAGCGTCAGTGCTTATTTTGCAATGTTGGACACTAACAATCACCGAAAAGCATAGAGGTCTTCCGTGCGATTAAAGAGGTGTGTGGACCATGTGGGCGATGGTGAATTTGCAATTTTGTGTGCAACCGTCACCATAAATTATTGTCTTGGCAGCTTGTCCTCACGCATTAATGACCTACTCAAACACTTGAATCGACAAATTTGGTGTCAGGGTGGAGTTGCCACTCTTAACGCGGGTGTGTCAGGGTCTGTAACTCATCGTTTTAACATCGTAGACAGAAACCGCAATGAAAAAGGAAAGTGCTGTCGTGAAGGGCTCTTATAAGCAGGCAGGCATCTGCCCTCGGGTACAACGTGATTAAGACGCAACGAAAAACGCGGTTTCACGCAATACTTACCTGTCATGACTACACAGAAAGTTAGAACGCGCTGAAGCCCCACTGGTGTCGTTTCTGTCACAAGTCCCACTGCGACGCCCGATAACTCAGTCGGCACTACGAAACCGCCCACCCAGACAATTGCGAGTCGTAGCGCCTCCTGCGCGGACCGTTGAAGATGGCGACACTACCGCTTAGGTGGGGGGGCTCGCCGCTGCTGCTATTCTTCGCCTCTCCAACGCAATTTTCCCGGCCAATAAAAAGCGCTATCGGCTCCGACGAAACCAACAATTTGGCAGCCGCAACTGCTATGGCAACCGGTAAGTCTACGCTATTGATTGTTTTGCTGTGGCTTCCAAGTAAGTCACCTCTTCTACCTAGAGAACGTGGGCCGCCGTTGTTGTCAGAACTCTCGCTTTGGGGTGTACATCTTCCCGCAGATCAGCCAGCCTTAGCTCTGCGCCTTCCAGGTCAACTCCATCACTTCTATTTCCTCTGCAGTGTGGTGAAGGGATTAGCACTGCGGAGAACAAATGCAAGACGGATATCGACCAAACACTTGTTGAGGCGTTTCCTTTCTCTGATAGTACAGTTGAAGACACACCGAATGTTCACAAAGTAAAGCAACGCTTCGAAACCACCACCTTTCTTCATCGTCACCTTGACCGGTGCGACTGCAGGCAGTTGTGTTATTTCGAGAGAAGCCAAGCCAAGAAGCTCGGTGATTCTGTGTTTGTTCTGTTTCGTTCGAATTGGTTAAGACAAGAGGGAGGGGAGACTCGTAAAGAAGGGACGCATAGTCAATAATAATAATAATAATAATTTGTACGCTTTATTAAGGTCACAAAGACCAGAACTTTCAGCATTTTAATGTTTAACAGGAATGGAGGAAATAACAACGAGGTAATGGCGGCCATAGAAGGCCTTGTCCATAACGCACGCGAGACAGTTTCCGCCACCCGGCCTCCAGGTTGCTAGATTACAAGCGCACGCCACTACGAAGTTTTATAGGCAATGCTGGGTGAGGAGTTTGAGGGTTTTAAGATTTCGGTTCTTGAACAAAAGCACAGGCAAGGATGAGTAGCGACTTGTCCGTGTTCAGCGTCATGTTCTGGCGCTCAGGGCGAACAGCAAAAGAAGACGTAGGCCTGGACTAACAGATCCAGATCAGAAATTTCGCAACGGGATCGTAACTAGATGATCCGTGGGTAGGCCTCTAAAGGTCGTTGGAACACCCAGGCAACAAACCGGTAGTATCAGGATGGAAAAGAAGACCTCACTTTATTTTCGTCCAAATTGACGCAAGAGAAAATAATCGGTCGACGTTTAAAAGTCGACATTCTCGTTGATAGGGTCTGTTGAGCGAGGATGATTTTGCGTCCTATAAATGTTATAAAGCCTCAATGCTGTTACTATTTTTGAAAAAAACCTACATCGTCAATGACTGCTCGACAAAAAAACTTAGATTTATTGTTTCAGTTAGAACATGTTGTCAATTAACGGGAGCAAAAAAAGGGGAACGTTACTATTGACTATCATTGTCTGGGACAAACAGGTTGCTGTCTTGAAATGGGAACAGAGTAATCAGTTTTTGGTTGCATTCCAGAGTGAAGGGTTGCTTTTTTTGCAAACGTTGTCGAATTAAAACACTTTTTTTTATTAAGAGTTTGCGCAGAACGGTTGGGTTCCCATACCTTGTCATTTCGTCACAATGTCTTCAAAACGTTTCCACCGTCGCCTTTGGTTCAACCGATACCCAAGAGGATAGACATTACGATTTTCGAAGCCGGAGATCAACCGATTACAACAAGTAATGCCCATACAAATAAACCAAGCGCTCGTTTCTTTTTATAGCGATAGTATTGACCATTCGATTGTTATACCTCGTGGAAGTGGCGAAATTTACTTCATGGCGATCCCGGTGTTGCAAGGCGCAAAATGAAGGAATCAGTTCAGCATACGCTATTAGTGCACGGTTATAAGAGCCATTTATCTCGACCTATCACAAAAGCGGACAGATAGATAGCGTGTAATCAGGCGATTAAAATTGCTGTGATTTGATGCGAATTTGCCAGACCTTGTGAAAATAATGCTAATTCGGGTCAATTTTTCCGCGGGCAATTTATTTCAAAAAAGGACATAGAGCCATCTTATTTTAGACCCATCTGTCTCATACGTCAAAAATAGAGAAATTGAGACGCGGTTGTTTTTAATAGGGTAAACTCGGAAAACGACCTTTTCAAACTCGATCGAGCGTCGCCTTGGACTTCGCTGGTAGAGAAAGTGCCGCACACAGGAACGATGCAGAGCACTTGAAAAAGAAAAAATGCAGAGCAGCGCCATCCCGGAAACTTTACTGAACGTCATTAACTACCCGAGGCCGGCATTCCTGCATCATCACGATTGAAGCCCGTGGTGAAAAATGAAGGTCCTGTCTCTGGTCAAATATCCGTTTCGGTTGAAAACATCCCGCAATATCCGTGTAATAAACCTGATTCATTATTCTCATAACTAATAAATAAAATTGGGCAAGCGCCTTTTAAGAATAAAGTTACACTATAAAGAATAGTGGACTACAATCGTTGAAGATCGGCAGAGACGTACCGGGAAGGGAGAGCACGGTCGTGGGAAATAAACAGGGGCACACTTTTTTCCGTGGACGTTGTCTTGGAACATTAATAGGGCTGGAGACTGGAAAGTTTAACAGCCAACTTATTTGAAAGACTTCAAGGCTAAATATCTAACTGATTTTAGAGACTAAAAGCACAAAAATTAAACTGAGTAGAAAGACTTAAAGGCAAAACGTTAAAATGAGTAGATAGACTGGAAGGCGAAACATCATCCTGAGTCGAGAGACTGGAAGGCCAAACATCAAACTAAGAATAGAGACTGAAAGCTAAAATATCAAAATGTGTAGACAGAATGCATTCTCAAACATTGACTTGTGAAAAAAGGTGGTAAGCCAGAAATTTCAAATGAGGAGAGAGACTGGAAGGCGAACCGTAAAACTAAGTAGAGAGACTGGAAGGCAAAATATCAAACTAAGTACAAAAACTGAAAGCCCGACAGTCGAACTAACTAGAGAGACTGCAAGGCTGAGCATCAAAATGTGAAGAGCGACTGCATTTCCAAACATTGACTTGAGGAGACAGACTCGTAGGCTAAACATCGACTTGAGAAGAGAGACTGCAAGGCAAAACGTGCAAATGAGTAGTCAGACTGCAAGTTAGAACATTAGACGGAGAAACGAGACACTGGAAGGTAATACATCAAATTGAGTAGAGAGACTGGATCGCCAAACATGCAATTTAGTGGAAAGACTAAAAAATATGAAACTGAGTAAAGAGACTGAAGGCGAAATATGAAACGTAGTAAAAAAAATGCAAGCCAAAACGTACAACTAAGTAAAGAGACTTGAAGGCCAAATATAAAACTGAGTTGAGAGGCTAGTAGGAAAACATTGAACGAAATAAAGCGACTTGAATGCCGAACACATTCCTGAGTAAAGAAACTAGCAGTCCAAACATCATAAGAAAGACTTGAAGGCAAAAAATCCAACTCAGATGAAATACTGTAAGGGCAAACATCAAACTGAGTAGAGAGACCGAAAGGCTTAATCTTCGACTGAATAGAGGGATTGAAAGCCAAAACATCCAACAGAGTAGAGAAACTGCAAGCCAAATCATCCAACATAGTAGAGGGACAAGAAGGCCAAACATGATTCTGAGTAAAGAGACTGGTAGGCCAAACATTGAACAGAGTTGACAGAATTACAGTCAAAACATTGACTTGAGATGAGAGACTAGTAGGCCAAAAATCGAACCTTTTAGAGAGACTGTAAGGCCAAACATCGAACTGAGTAGATAGACTAGCAGTCCAAACATCGACTCGAGAAAAGAGACTTGCAGCTGAAAAATCGAATTGAGAAGAGTGACGGCAAGCTCGAACATTCAACTGAGTCGAGGGACTCGAAGGCGAAACATTTACTTGCCTAAAGAGATTTGATGTCTAAACTTTATCTGAGTAGAACGACTTGAAGGCCAAACATCAAACTGAGTTGAGCGACTGGTAGGATAACATTGAACGAAATAAAGCGACTTAAAGGCCGAACACCTTCCTGAGTAGAGAAACTTGCAGTCCAAACATCGAATTGATAAGAGAGACTTGAAGGCAAAAAATCCAAATCAGATGAAAGACTTGAAGGCCAAGCATCAAAATGAGTAGAAAGACCGCAAGGCTTAACATCCCACTGAGTAAAGAGACTGCACGCCAAAGCATCCAACATAGTAGAGAGACTGGATGGCAGAACATCGTACTAAGAAGAGAGACTTGAAGACCAAACACCGCACAGAGTTGACAAACTTGAAGTCAAAACATTGACTTAAGAAGAGAGACTGCAAGGCAAAACTTGCAAATGAGTACAAAGACGGCAAGATCGAACATTAAACTGAGAAGAGAGACTCGAAGGCGATACATCAAACTGCGTCAAGAGATTCGATGTTTAAACTTCCATCTGAGCAGAGAGACTAAAAAACGAAACATCAAACTAAGTAGAATGACTGAAAAATTAAACCCCCAATTGTGTAAATAGACTGCATGCCAAAACATTGACTTGAGAAGAAATGACTTGAAGGCCAAACATCCCACTTTTTCCAGAGACTTGACGGCTTTATGTAAACTAAGTAAAAACACTGCAAGCACAAATACCCAACTGAGTAGAGACATGGAAAGCTGTAACATCAAATCGAGTACAAAGACTGGTAGGCAAACATTGAACGAAGTAAAGCGACTTAAAGTCCGAACACCTTCTTTAGTAGAGAGACTTACGGGCCAAACATCGGATTGAAAAGAGAGACTTGAAGGCAAAAAATCCAACTCAGATGAAAGACTTGAAGGCCAAACATCAAACTGAGTAGAGAGACTGCAAGGCTAAATATCCCACTGATTAGAGAGACTGAAAGGAAAAACATCTAACTGAGTAGAGAGACTGCAAGCCAAAGCATCTTACATAGTTGAGAGACTGGATGGAAGAACATTTTACTTAGACGAGGGACTGAAAGACCGAACACCGAACAGAGTTAACAGACTTGCAGTCAAAACATCGACTTTAGAAGAGAGACGGCAAGCTCGAACATTCAACTGAGTAGAGAGACTGGAAGGCAAAAAATCAAATTAAGTCGAGAGACTGCAAGCCAAAGCATCGAACATAGTAGAAAGACTTGAAGGCAAAACATGATTCTTAGTAGAGAGACTATCAGTCCAAACATCTGCTTGAGAAGAGAGACTGCAAGCACTTACATCCAACATATTAGAAAGACTGCAAGCCTAAACATCTTACTAAGTAGAGAGACTTGAAGCTCAAACATCCAAATGTGTTGACAGACTGCATTCCCAAACATCAGATTTAGTAGAGAGACTTACACGCCAAACATCGGATTGATAAGAGAGACTTGAAGGCATACCACCACAAGGTAATGGCCAGACAGAAAAGCAAATCTTTCCTGTCCCTCCTGCGTGCTTTCATTGATACCTACAATTACGAACTTTGATGCACCTTCAAACATCAATGTTTTACAAATCAACTGGGTTCACCCCCATTATGATGGCGTAGAGCCGAGAACTACAACTCCTACTTCATGCCAACTTACCACTTTAACAACCCAAGTACCCCTCCCTCTTCGTCTCACGTCTCCCGGCTGATCAACAGCCAGCAGGAATACCAGCGCTTAGCCAGCACACATCTACGACACGCCTAAGTCATCGAATCGCGGTCATAAGACCGCCAAGGCGCCCGAATCTCCATTCAAGCTTTGTGATACCTAGTGACTACGCAGCCCAAACCCTCCTCGAGGCATATCCAGCAAATGCCACGACCCATTTTGCGGCCCTTTTTCTGTCGTTTAGAGCCTCCCTAACAACGTATATCGTATTCCATTTGACGATAACCCGTCCGTACTCAAAGTCAACTTCAATCGGTTGAAGGCGTTAACAATCGACTGCCCCACGAAAAACCTACCCTCATCCCTAGTGACAATATTGCTATATCGCACACCATCGAACTGTCTTTCTTCATCATCTCAGGGCGGTGTCTTTGTTGAGGGGAGGCTCTGTTTCGCAGGAAACTGGCTGCACTTGGTAAATTTACATGTTTTATAGATCATTTAAGGTCTGCCCTTTAATACTCGACAACGCTTATGATCCTCATCAGACTTTACATTCATATCCTATCTTGTTCGCCTATCGATAAAACAAAATTCCTCTACAATCTCTCTTTCAAAAGCACGGCGATTCAATTTTATTTTGCAAGACAAAAAAAGTCCGCGTTTTTTGAGTCTTGCAAAAAATAGACGACTCACTACTTGAAAGCTTTCTGGGAGAATTTGCAAAGGACTATACATTGGATAAAACTCGTTAAAGCAGCCACTACTTGCGCATTTGCTATTAAGTGCTGTTTCCTGGCTTCGCCGACTAAAAAAGAGCGGAAAATGTTTTTCCGACTTTGAAGAAGAATCCCTTACGTAATTCACGAAAGTTCACGATATCAAAAGGTCGCTTGTTTTGTTCTTTAATCCGTAAGCAAGCAAGCTTATAATTTGCAGTAATCCGGTCACCTCGGAGCCATGAACTGGATACACAACCATAGCTGAAAGATGATATGAAAAAGATAAATAATATGTCTGAATGATCAAGGTGAGCTCTATCATCTCCCGTAGGTTCATAGAAACCACACGGTGAACGCACATCACAGGGATCTTGCCACGCGATTGTTGCTTCTCGATGAGCAAATCAGGAAGCATTCAATCATTAAAGGCAGACACCTCCGGTTTCCCTGGAAACCATTCGGGGGAGGTAGAATTTCTTCATTGATTAATTTTTTCCTCGATAGAATTGTTCACCTTATCCGAATTGCAGCGAAATTGAAAACATTCCCCCCGTGGTTAATCGTTTGCAACCATCGTGTGGTTCGGTGTTTGAGTATAGGTGCGAAAATGTTAACCATGTATAATGGAATCTCAGAATTAAGCCACAAAATTTACCTGTTGAAATTCGCTTGACGCAAATTCGGCTTTTATGCATATATATATCTACCGACGTTTTTCAACTAAAATTAAATTTCGTGCTTTTGTTTTTCAATGTGCAGGAATCAGAATATATTCAACGGAACAAGATTTACGGTAGATTATGGGTCTGCAGTATTACAGCGAACGTCTTCATTCAACTTGGGAACATTTATTGATTTTGGTTCTACTTTAGACGGCTGTTTAGACGAGATTGCTCAAATTTTTAATTATAGAATTCGTGCATTCTTATTTATGTCTTTCGGTTTGTCGGGCTATGGTAGCGGGTTATAACAGAACAATTGAAATTGACATCGTAATAAGGAAACCTATTCGCTGCAAAGACGCACACGAAAATCGCTAAACTATCCGGATTATAAATCCATTCAGTGGTAAATAAATCCTTTATCCCGTGCAGCGACTACGAATAACATTCAATTGACAAGTTCGATACAGTGCACAAAATTGCACCGTATCAAATAGATACCGTGGGGGATTTTTGGAGCTTTAGAAGCGTCACCTGAAATCGGTTAGGGTTTAGTTGACTTGATAAGCATAGTAAGTTGGCGACGCCGTCGTTTTCATTCATTTAGTCTGCATACGTTTCTTAAAAGGTCCTTTATTAGCGAGATTTCAAGAAGCTTAATTGTACAGTGAATGTTTTTGCATATGTGATATTATAAAATTTGTTTGATTTTACGGTGGGTGTCTGGCTGATGTCAACGACGACGGTGCCTTCGAAGTATTTGAGAAGATTTGGACAAACGGCGAAGCGGCGCCGCTCGAACCGCTTCAAATCGACCTGCAAAGAAGTCAAAAATAAACAATTAACGGAAAACAACGGAGACACAATGGATCTTTGCGTTTTGTCTAGAGTGCAATCACCGAAGTGAACGAAATTCAAATAAAAAAAACAAATTACACCTTGGCGTGGACAAAGTCTGTGATTTTTAATTAAAAAATTCTCCTTTAATTTAAAGTTAAATACTCGATGTCCTCGCTGTTATATTTCTTAAATGTCTAAACACAGCTTGGAAAACTATCAGAATAGAAAAATCTAATTTAGATAAAATATTCGATACAAATTCTGCGGGAAGCAAGAGTTCTGTTTACGACACTTGCCGTTATGGTTCATTTTAACATGCTCTAAAACCAGCGCCGTAAACTTGAATGCACGGTTTCTTTGAAGTCTTGCGACAAGGCAACACCTTCGAAGGCAGAAGCACTTTTCCGTCTTATCTGAGTTTTGAGGGAATAAGCTCTTAGAAGGGAACCAGTCGCGGCGTTCACTCGTCTTATTTGCTTCATTTAAGTCAGACAAGGACGACTAGAAACAATTTATTTTCGGCAGCCGATTATTCTCCAAGTAAAAACAAGTTGTGTCTGAAAAACACTGTTTGAGGTGAAGTAATCGGACCAGTCCGAGGCAAATAAATTAAAGAGAAAAACAAGAAGTTTAGCATAAAAAAAGAACCTCGGAAAAAGCATAGAGAGGAGATGTTCAAACTGTTTCTGAGAATACTTCGGCACTTTGATCCCCGTTCCTTCGAATGGCGCCAAAAAAAAGTCAAATCTGACTTTGATTAGTTTAATAAAAAGACAGCAATCGCTACCAATTTCCGCGGTCACAGGTCTGGGTAACTGAATGCATTATGTTAAGTGGAGTATAATTCTTGTGAGCAATATATAATAATAATAATAATTGTAGTAGCTTTATTGACGTCGCGAGGACCAAAACTTTCAGCATAAAAAGTACAAGATATAAAAAAATTCAAGTTCCTGTTTCACCTGCTCTTGTGAAACTATAAATGTGAATAAATTAAAAATGATAAAATTAAAAAATGCCGCCGTTTTTGTGTTTGCATTAAACGGTTTCGCCTTCGCATTCTTTCCATGTTTTTTTAATAGGTTTCACAAATTGTTATATACACAGACGGAAGCCAGAGTAGATTATACTTGCAATGTCGTATAATTCAGTTAATTGTGACGCCAAATTAAACAGGGCAGTTTGCAGTCCTATCTGACTTTGTTTAGGTTATTAAAAAGCCAGCAATCGCTTCCTTTTTTTCGTTGTCGCTAGGTATTGCGAACTGAATGCATTATGTTAAGTGGAGTAAAATACTTGTATGCAATATATAACAATAATAGCAATAATAATAATAATAATTGTAGTTACAATATTAACGTCGCGATGACAAAAACTTTCAGCACAAAACAAGGCAGTACGCAAAACTACAAGATATTAAAAACGGTTAGTTCATGTTTCACCTGCTGTTGCGAAAAATAAAAATCTGGAAAAATAAAAAATTACAAAATTACGAAATGCCACCTTTCTAATGTTGGTATTAAACGATATAGCCTATGCTTTTTTTTCATGTTTTTTATAGCTTTTACAAATTTTTAGATACCAAGACGTTAGCTGGAGTGGATAAGACACGCTTTGCCGTATAATTCAGTCAAGTTTGACGGTGAATAAATCAGAACAGATGTGCTGCCTTATATTCGGCACGTTAGTATAAGAACATATTTATTAATAACTTTTTCATAAGCGAGCATGCCAGGATGTAGTTTTCATCACTTAATACTTTTTTTTAAAAAGATATACCCATTTTGTCGGTGAATATTCCCCCAATCTGGCCAATCATGGTTCACTGAGGAGCTGACAAAATGTTATTATTTGGTTGGCGCTTTGACTCCTTAGTTGGTACGCCGCTTCTCGAACGCCAACACAAATACTGTCGAAACTCCGTATTTAACCCTTTAAGAATCAATTTTTTTTCAGATGCGAAATTCTTATTGTAAAAAAGTGGATTTTAATCTGAATAATGTTGAAAAAGGTGATAGAAAACCTTCCGCTTTACTGAATCACCTTCAAAGCATTTGCAGTCACATGGGCCGTAATTGTCGCTTCATCAAAGCTTTCTTCATTAAAAGGCCTTTGCCAGGAATATGAGCTCTTGTCGCGCTTGTGCAATTGAAGTGAAAGAATAAGAAAAGGCAATGCGCATTTATTGCACGGCTGCGAATTGCAAAAAAAACTGTTTTGAATCACCACATGCAATTAAGAATAACAGATAAAAACAGGTGTTCCGAAGAATAAAGCAGGACTCATAACTTATACTTGACCCCGTAGCCATTTTTAAAATCTGCTGCTCTGACACCGACTTAACATTTGTGGCTATCAAGCTCTATTAATTGGTTCCTGTGCCTGAGATTTTAAATTAATTGTCTCCTTCCTTCTCGAAAATAACACTATGAATGTAAACCGTGTAGGCGGTATAAATAAATTTAATGCGAAGCACGCGATAAAGCAAGGCTTAGCTATAACTTTCGATCGGTTAACATTGTGTAGGCATTGTTCGTGAGATACAAAGATAATATATGCAAACAGGTATTATTGCCTGTTGCCTAAATGCCCAAATAGACCTCAATAATGTTTCCAAAATCTGCGGTATTTACGGCACTGGCTCGGACACCAACTCAATATAGTAATCTTGCAATTTTTTTGCAATTTCCTGCCAGCGCTTCATCGATTTGTAAAGATTTTGCTTCCATGGCACGTTTAATTAGATAATTGAACATGCTGGAGAGGTATTAATGACTGTTGTCTTTCGTGTCGACAATCAAACAATTAATTTGTTATCTATAATGTCGAAAATTACACTGTTAGTGTGAAAAAAACAATTAATTGTGTTTTACTATACTGACTATTGTACGTCACATGCACAAATATAGAATTCTGCGTTGCTGCACGTGTCTTCTGCCGTTAAACGTCTCGGTCGGCTCTTTTGGTTTCACTGATATTACAGAGAATTCGTCTTTTCTATATTAAAGGTTAATTGAAACCTCCATACAAAACTACCACATTCGGCGTCGCCACTATGTCAAAAACGTACCTCGAATATTAAGTAAATCAGTTATGCAACTTTAAGAGAAGTGTGGTGCTATAAAGGGCGATTTGAAATTGTTGCCATTACCCAAGATTATCTCGCTGCAGAAAAGTAAGCGGCTTATTTTCTGAACGCTATTGGTAAAGATTCTTATGCTCTGGTGAACAACTTGGTTTATTCGGTCATTCCGATTAAAATGCAACTCGTTTTTATACAGGAAGTCGTTATTCAGCATTTTCAGCTGCTGAATAGAGCAAAGTCTATAGAACTATGCGAAAATCTGACCAAAAAATCCGGTATTTTATACTTCTACTTCAGACACAGGCCGCAAAATGCAACTTTGAAGCTCGATTAGAAATGCAATTTCGCGACCGCTTCATCGCAGGCATCAATGATCCAAATCTCCAAATGCAATAACTATTACCGAATAATCCTACATTGCACAGTGTTCGTGCTATATGCGCACAATTCGAAGATGTCTCGAACATTATAATAACAATTAATATTCAAGATCCCGCGTTTCACTCCATGTCTATCACTTGGAGATAAAACGAGCGGATATTCAAAAAGACTGATAATTCATTCAATACTTGTCATTCGTGTGGCATATTGCATTCACGGGAGCAATGCAAATTCCGTGATGCGAAATGGTATAATTATTGCATAATATGCCAAGTCAAATTGGTCTGCAAATCAAAGGGTTGTGCGATTATTTACGATTCAGACGACAATATATCCGATATTATCTCTAATGACTTCTAGCAGTCAGAGCTGTTTCCATATATCCGAGGAACTTACGACCATGTAAACAAAAGACCGACCAGTCGATTTTTTGTATCACTGGTCATTAATTGAAAATCTTCGCTTCTGCATGATTCTTTTTGTCCGAGATGGTACCAGATTCCAATGCAAATTCTTGGTGTCGCAAACGAATCCAGCCATTATCGGTTTTAACGTCGTAAATCAGCTCAATTTTAAACTGAGTTTCAATCTATTGCCGGCAATTGATTCTGACTCGAAAGATCTGGTTCAAAAGTGCACAAATTTGACTGGAAGAATGAAAATTCTTAAATTCAACTTGATGCAGCGTAATAAACTTACTACAGTGAGCTGTTCACAATGGGTTACTTCCATAGTTACACCAATAAAATCTGACAGTTGTATACCCATTATGTGTGGTGATTACAGGATGACACTTAATCGAAGATTGTGACAGTAGCCATGAACATCTCCGGAACTAGAAGACATTATCTTTAAATTCAAGATGTCGAGTGTCTTCTCAAAAATTGATATAAAAGATGCCTACTTACAGATTTAACTGGATCATTAATTAAATTTGCCGAGAGTTATTAATGCACACTATGGGTTATTAAGGTACAACTGTCTACCTTCTGGGCAAACTGTTGCCCTGGCTATTTTCCAGCATTTCATCAATGGCATTTTGGATGGCCTTAAAGGTATTGAAGTTTACAAAGATGAAATTTTTATCATGTGTGTCAGCATTAATAATCATGAAATAAAACGATTCCAGCGATTCCGACGTTTTGTCGATTATAATATGGCGGTTAATCCGCCGATAAAGGAACCACTTGTTAAAATGCGGTTGTGTTATGAAAGGGATGCAAACTCCTTTCAAAGTTTCTTCATCGTTTTCAAAGGGAATAGTTTTCCACCGTCTCGCGGTCTTATTCTTGGAAGAAGTGAAAACTGCATAGTAACGATCCTTGATGTTACTGATTTCCATCATTCTCTACAAGCTGTCCCAGTTATTTATTGCCATCCTTCTGAACCAGCTGATCCGGCTAATAAGACTCCATCTATTCCAGACAACACTTGCAAGCTCTATTTCGGCGCTAGAAGCGTCTGCACCCAAGTTTATGAAGTGATAGCTTAATTTAAATAGGTATAGTGTTAAACTATACTGACTAGGTCCCCCTCAATTATTAGTTTCGAGCGGGTCGCCTTAACAAAAATATCTTAATAATGTGAAACAATTGTATTGTTTCCAGCTTTCCACGTTGATGCCAGTTTTCAGTTATTAAGGTTTCACACAAAATTGTAAACAACACAGGGTGCTTCTCACACTATTTATGAATAACTAGGTAAAATACATTGACTTGCAGACTATTGGACTATTTATTAACTATGGCCTCTCTTAAGCTATAAAACAATATCTTAATGGAGTTAATCTTAAACTGGTGTTTCTCTAGCTATGACTTGTTATAGCAACGAATTCAAAAATTTAAGTAGTCTGAAAAAATATATATACAAGTGCGCTTTATTTGCGAAATAATAAGAAACAGTGCGGTGAAGCTAAATAAAACCTTTGGTTTACTAGTTATGATAATAATTAATAAGGTTTATAACAAGGGTATTGCCGGGTGCTCTCAACCCACTTTTGATTTGGCACCACGGGATTGAATCGTGATGATTCAAGAATTTCGTTCTCGGGTGATTGATGACCTCAAGTAAAGTTTTGAGGATTGCGGTGCTTTGCATTGTAATCTGCCGTGTAATTGTCATCTGCCCTCGTGTGCTCGGCATCGTTCCCGTGTGCTCTCGTTGGGATCGGTTGCATCAGAGCCTACAGTATAACCGTGGTGCCTGAAGTAGTCATCGTGACAATATCACAAGAACCCAACCGTTCGGCATAAACTTTTTAATCAATAAATCTAGTGTTTATTGGTTTAACTTCGACATAGTTTGTAAAAAAAAGCGGTTCTCAACTCTTGAATGCACCCAGCAACCAATAAATTTGTTCCCATTTATGACAACATGTTATCAGTCAATCAATAAATAAAAGTAATTGTTTTGTCTGGCGGTCATTGCCTTTGTAGGCGTCCTTTAAAATTGTTACAACAATAAGGCTTTATAACATAAAAATATACTGCTATAACCTTGACATAACAGTTGCTTTGTTAACGTTATCCGTAAGCTTTAAATTCAAATAGCTTTTGTACTTTGTTGTTTTAGTAAAATATAATACTTTTTTAAACGATAATGGGCCGGTTAAAAACCCGAAGACACCCGACGCTTTATTTCTTCAAGAAAACTGTCAGAATAATAATAGTGTTTGTAGTATTAAAAAAAAGTTCTTTCTGTGGAGGTTGTGCAATGGAAAGACCGTTTTAACTTGCGGAGGATAAACTTTCACGTTTGATCTAACGCCTGGTCGATTTTATAGAAGCACGATACGAATTTCCCCATCAGCGATCCTGCGTGAATTTCTTTTTTAGAGATTGAAAAAAAATTAATTCTTTATAACACAGTGAACGCACATCGCAGGGTTCTGGCCACGCGATTGCGGCTGATCGTCGAGCACATCGAGAAGAAATCCGTCATTGAAGGCGGTCACCTCCGGTTGTCCTGAAAACGATTTCCGAGGAGGTACGTTTCTTTGTTGACTAATTATTATTTATCGATAGAATTGTTGACTTTGTCCTCGACTACGCCTTCTCGGGCGAGGTAAATGTTGCCTAAGACACAGTCGAACGGCTTTTCTTCTTCGCATTCATGCTGGACTGCGGCTATCTCCAAAAGATGTGAATTCATTACATAGGGGTAAAGGTAAGGGGATTCCCGTTGACTGTTAATCGTTTTTTTTAAAGGATGATCGAACTGGAGAAGGAACCGATACATCTAGAGATTGCCAGAGCAACGAAGAGAAAAACCTTCTACTATTTTGTGTTGCGCAGTCTGTCGTACCGAGTTTTTGTTTCGTTAACTATTCGACTTTGCGGAATTCGTTAGTTTCGTGAAGGCGTCTTTTTCGATGGCTGACGATCTTCTTCGTCTCATCTGCGCCTAGGGGGGGACAGCAAAAAAAGGAATTGGAGGAAAAGTGGAACTAGTGGTCGCGTTCACTTGTCTTCTTGGCTGCATCTCAAAAGGTAGTCGATTAGTTTCTAGATAGATTCTCCAATTTAAGACGGAATCTTCATTGCTAGTGAGTCTCCACTAGTTACAGTTTCCATATCTCTCTTGTAGGTTTCTATAGCAGGAAGGCAGTAATAAACACAAAGAAAATCAAACGCCTTCTCGTCTATGGCATGACGAGTTTGATGCAATTCGAGGAAAACAGGCAAATGGACGTACGTTTTCCGTATCTCGGTTATCGCGGCATTGCCCGTCTTAACGGTGAGTCTTCTGTCGCGACCTTTTCGTTTTGTCTCGCAAGCCAGAAAGGTCACATCGCCGTTCTTTTGGTCATGCCGACAGTCACGGTGATCGATGGCAGGACAAGACGCGTCACGGAGGCGCCACCACTCGAGACCCTTCGTCGTTTAGCAGCTGTAGCCGTGTCTGCAAACGTGTCTGCGATGGATGAGGAGGAAGCGAAGTTTGTCGTCTGTGGAGCTGCGAGCGCTGGGTGGAAAGAAGGTGAGTTGTTTGTGGCATTGTTGTTGTCCGGCTTTTCGTTATTCTTCTTTTTCTCTTTGGATTGCAGTCCATCCTGGCGACCGCTGCTACAACTCGAGCAAGCACGCAAGCGATAGGCCGCAAATGTCTTCTATGGAGACGACGCTTTTCTGCCCAACGCACCGCATCTCTTCTTAAGTAGGAGGTACAATAACGGTCACCTCATCGACGTGTCGCTGCTGAGTCTTGGTGGGAGGGACAGAGATGCGACGCGCTGGATCGAATTACCGCCGATGCAAGACGCTCTCTTCGCTGGGCGCATTTTCGTTGTGGCCGGTTCGCGCCGCGACTCTGTAGAAATGCTTACGGCCCCACGGGCAATCGGCGACCACGTCCAGTGGACTGATCTCAACCCAATCTGTAATGATTCGCCTAGCAGTCTACCAGAATAGTCTGCTCGCTTTTGGTGTGTCGTGATGGAAATGTTTATGATTTTTACCATCTGCGACACTCAATTTATTCTTTCTTATTCACATGAAAGAAGGCGTTTACAATGGCGCATAACAAATTAGGGAATTCGTCGCCGACACAACCCGACAGAAGGTTGGCGAGGAGGTAAGATTTTTTAATGTTTTTTATTGCACTTCTATGTTGTTGGACGACTGACATCCATTTGCATTGCAACCGTGGCAACCGAAGTGTTGTTATTTACTGCTTTTCTGCTGTAATTTAATAAACAGGCAGACAAAGATTCTCCCTCAATTGTTGTCATTTTGGGCTTATTTGAAAGTTGATTCGAGGCGGTTTACGTGGCGACGCATTGCCGGTCGTCCGGATGCTCACGACATATTCAAAGGCGCCGTAGTCGTTGACATCGACGGGCCTTATGATTTGAATACATCAAATACATTGGTAAAACAGATTTGTTGTAAATTCATTGTTTTCTTCCGGATTTAAGCTATTTAGAATACTTGTTGCTTTGATTTGGGGATTTTTTCTAGCTTTTAAAGGAAAAAAGGTCTGCATAAAAAGGGGAAATACGTAAAGACAATAGAAAAAAACAATGGCCGCATTCGATGAATATTATTAAATTTGAGTTGTTTTTGTCGGCAAAATTTGATAGTTGAATGCG
>JAPUBX010003623.1:0-11440 GCA_028672205.1 Proteocephalus fallax
GAAAACGGGTCTTCGCTTAAAAATTCGGATCTCTTAAGTTTCCACTAGGGACGCCGCCGCTAACTGTTAAAATATTTCCGACAGACTTCATGGCACGGCAACCATGAAGTCCGTTAATCCTCTTGCCCGAAGAGCAGGAGGAAAAAGGCGGAAGAATGTTTTTCATTTTTATTTCATTAAGTTACTTAGAATTTAATGTAAATAGTGTCATAATTTTAACAGTACGTTTTTTCGCTACCTATTATTGTTTTGTCTCGTAGAATCAGTAACACGTTCAACCCTTCTCCTCATTCTCCCCCTGTACTCAACCTGTCCTCCCAAGTCTCTTTGTCCATGTTTCCATAGCCCCCTCTTCCACTGCTCCTCACCGCAACAGATTCTGACCCAATGGGTCAACTGCTAGAATCTCCAGTCTATTTATGCTTGCTCACTTGACGCGGCTATTTGGTGTGGGGAAAATGAATCACCTTCATGAATGTCGCGATCAGAGGCCAAATCAATGTTCGAGGTTCATGCTGTGAGGTCAAATGTCACGAGGAGCGTTACTTGTCGGGTCGTAGATAGTGTGTGGTTTTTTTCTCCCGTTGTAGCCCCAAGATGGTTTTTCTGTGGGCCATCGGGGATATCTTCAAAACGGCCTACTTTGTGATCTCCAAGGCGCCAATTCAGTTCCTCGTTTGTGGTATCATTCAGATCACCGTGGATGCACTGATTTTCGCCCAGTTCTGCTATGACGGACTACGCAAAAGCCATGAAACCGTTCGATCCAGGATCTGATATCAGGATCCCCCTTTAAATAAATGGGGTGTAATTTTGTGTAAATGCTTCATTAAACCCACGATGGGGACCAATCATTTAGCATTCGAAGTTGTGTGAGTTGTTTAACATACAAGCAGGTTGTGTGAATCGCTTTCAGAGGTCCATCAGGCTTTCACTGTCATTCAAAGTAATCGGTGGAACCTGATGTGTGACCGCATGCTGCAGCGGTTGGCCTTCTCGCTCCGTTGGTGAGGAATCCGGCTGGTCTGCACTGAGGAAGCCACCCGCATCTTCATTGCAAGCCTGTACCATTTGGACCAGAACAACACCGCAATCGGCTCCCATTGGTCGCTCACCAACCGCCGTGTGTGGGCAGCAGCAGTAGCTGCAGCAGCATTCGGGGAGGCTGCCGGGTGGTCCGATGTTGTGGTTGTAAACCTGAGCGCCCTGTTAGTGTCAGACCTGGGTTCGCATCCTAGAGATTCCACTAGCAAACATTTTGCTCCCACCCATGATGCCGCTTTATCCTCTTCTAGGAGATGGCTGAACAGATGAAAATAATTTGACCCTCTGGTTGCGATTAGCAAGCATCTGGGCGACTCCCGATTGGTCCTTCCGTTTCTGGTTTCGGGAAGATCGATTCCACGATTCCCATTACCTCAAATATCGAGGTTCATGGGTCGGGTTGTCTTTTCTTATATTCTACTTCAAATGCCGTTGGCTTCCAGGAGTCCATGACTTCAATTCTGTCGGTCTTAACAAAGGTTTTACTCGTGCTATTCGGATACAGTTTATTATTGTCCAGCGTTATTCTAGTTAACAACTGGCTTGCCGCATATTAAATGAAGGTTTCGTAAATTAATTAAAAAAAACACCAATCGGGGTAGGTTAAAAATTGACGCTTATATGAATGCAATATAATGTCTACTTAGAATTAGTGAGTACCGATCTCACCTATACCAATTTCATCATGTGAGCCCGTTTTTTTAGCAAAGAACACGACATTAGAAAGCGTCAATTCAAACAATCTGTTTGTATAATGTTGCTTAACTCAATCTCGAAGTATCTCCACGCCAGGTGTTTCAAACAGAAGCTGTACCGAAATTAAAACAATCTTTTATGTGCGCAAAGCCAATCTCATCCATCGAGATAGATACATTTTGGGGACCCCTCACAGCCTTATATCAGCTGTCCTCAACTTCAATATTTCCGATTCCCAAAATATATTCAAAAACCCAAAAAGATGTCACAAAACGAAGACTTCCCCATCATGGCAATTTTTAATATTTTTTTGTAACTTTCCCCTTACGCGGACGAGCCATTAATTCGCACTGGTGGTGCCATCCTACTAATGTCGTCAAGTCTTCCGCCTAGAAACAATTGTTGTTTTTCTTCACTAACAAAGAGGGGCTGGGCAGTATCCTGCCAACGTTTTTTGTTACCATTGGGGCAATTTAGATAGGCTATTAACAAAATTGCCAGTTTTCTATTGAAATGATGGCAGCAACGCGTTGCGCCATAGACAAAAAAAACCAATTTGTCGCTTGTCCTTTTTTCAGCGAAACAAAGCGCTCTATTCTTTATCTTCTACGTAGGCATGGTTACTGGGCGTTTTAGGAACTTTATTACCATGGACTTTGCTACATCGAGTGGATTGGATATCGCTTTGTTTGATGGACATCGTCGTCTCGGCACGACCGAGGAGGCCCACATGTACCCCCACTGGAAGGAAAACAACACGAACAGTAACGATTAAGTAATCCATTGTTTGAAGCCGATAATTAAGAAATGGTGGAGAACTCATTTTTACCAACATGACGCCGATGGATTATGTGTGTGTGTGTGTGTGTGCGTGTGTGTGTGTAAAGGGGGGTTAATGGGGAAAAAGGAGTGAGAACGACAGTCTGAGAAGAGTAGGGCCGCAACATCGTTGTTGCCCGCTTTGGCTATTTAATCTTTGGATGAGAGAGAACCACCGCCCAAGAAGACAAAGAGAATGGAACATGGCATGGACAGAACGACGAAACAGAGTACAAAATATATATCAATGGAGATGGGTTTTTTTCTTTGAGAACTAACCGCTTTCTCCAACAAACATGTTGGATAATAATAGCCAATACGAGTAAAGCGGTACTTTTCTCCTGAAGAAATTACATGCTTGGCAGCATCTGAAGAAGATAGCATCGGCATGTCCTAATCCAAGATGGCCGCCCTTGAATTTTGGTGTTGGGCTGGAGGTGAAATGACAGAAGAAAACGGTCGGCGGCGTGTCAAAATGTCCTTCATTTGCTGTTTTTGGGATGGCTTTCTTCTTGCTAGAGGATAAATCGGCACAGTGGATGTTTCCAAAAGGCTTCTTGGCAATATTAACCAATTGAAGGTTTCCCAGTGGCCGCAGCTGCATCATCAGACGCTTGACCAATCCGAGGAGACCTCACATGCAACTCGGGCATTGATTCAACAAAAGCAACAGCAGCCTCCACGTCACCGATAACTGTTTTATGTTCCATTATACAAAATAAAAATGCTATGTACGAAAACGGTCTTTTAGTTCCTGTTTTACCTGTTCCTGCGAAACTAAGCAATGGAACGACCGAATTACGATATGCCGACATTCTTGTAGGTATTGAACTTCGCATTAATGGAAAAGAGATTTACATTTAGAGAAACTTGAATAGAAGTGATGAAAGGTTTCATCCAATATGCGTGCAACGTAGGAGAGTACATCTAGTGAAGTGGCGTTGAACGATGATCTCAAGGATGGGGAGCATTGGCAGGCCACTAGACAACGAGATTATTTAAAAATGTTTACGAAGTGTTAAAAAGTCAGAATATTTGAGGACAGCGAAAAATCACTGGGAACAATATACATTTAGGGGAATTATACAGGCGTGGACAACGATGTTTATGCGTTTTGAGTTCACCCCAAGTCTCCTGAATCGAAAAACTAAGAAACAGAGGCGACAAAATTTCCCGAAGACGCCCTCCACACGATCACTCCACGGTAACCAATGGAGACACATCTTTATGCGTTCAGCAGCCGGCGATTCTCCGAAGACCACTCGAGTGACTGTCTGATCTAGCTGTTGAGAATCCTAATCCACCTTGCAGGCATGGCATAAAGTCGGGTCATCCGCCACGTCCGGATCTCTGGTATTGGGCCAGGTCGGCTGCGAGTTTGGTGAGAGCCATGCCAGTTTGGTGGGTCAGTTTAGACACGCCTTGGATCACACAACCGTTATTGGCAAGAAAGACGAGATTGCGTTTCGACACTAACGGGCAGATGGCGTTTAGCGAAGAAATTGTGAAGCCAACTCATGGCCCATATGAGATACATTAGCGTGAGATGGCGCCTTAATCCAAGAAGACGCACTTAAAGAATTTAGATTAACGTCACGCGTAGCCTACCCTGAACCAAACATCTCCACGTAAAAATACTGACAAAATTAAAAGGATAATGGGCGTGTTGACTGATGTGGCATTTTAAATCCCCCTCGTTATTTTCCAACGATTTTTTGCGCCCAAATTATTTCTCGACGGCGTGCCGCAACAACGATGAAATTCCAAGACAACGCCTTCGTGATACCGTCGCATAACTAAAGAACGGTGGCATTTCGCTGTAATTCGGTCATTCCTTATTTTTCCCGATTTTTAGTTTCACCATACCAGGTGAAGCAGGAACTAAAAGACCATTTCCGAAAATAGCATTGTTGTACTATTTTTCTTATGCTGAACGTTTTTATCCTCGTCAACTCACTAAAGCGCTTACGTTTATTATTATTATTATTATTATCGCGTCGAAGCGAAACTATTTCTACAACGATGTCGACACACCGAAACTCAACCGCAGTATCTCCTCTCCGGCCGAGAAATTCTCTTCTTTTCCATTGGTAGATGACCTTATTACGGCGCCACCGTTGCGACCACCTTTAGGAGACCCTTTTAGCAGCACGCTGTCTGGTCAGCCCACCAAAATTACCTCGGTGAAACAGCTGAGGAAGATATGGCCCGGCAGGCGGTTCATGTTCTATTGCACAGATACCTGCCACTTTGGGGGACGCATTCGACTGCGTAAAGATGGCTGGAGTCGTCCCTGGGGCAAAGTCTGGTGGCGCTGTGGACGTCTCATCTGAAACGCCTCGCCCTGTCGCTTCACCAAACACGAAGCAGACACCCCCCCCCAAAGAGGTGGAAGTAGCCGCTGCGTCATCCAACACTTCCCCCCATCGTCGGAACCGAGGGGCAACTCCTAGCGGGACACCCACTTTTAATGGATCGGTAATTTTAACTGAACGGACGAGACGCAGGTCTTTCAAGATTCAACACCCATTATAAATTGGTCGCGTTTATACTATATATTGATAGGAATAAGCCAATTATGATGTTTCATTCAAAATAGGTTTTGAATTTGAAAAAGAAATTCTGACTTGATAGACCAGTGGTTCTCAACCTTTTTCACTTGCGACACACTTGGGATATCTGAAAAGTTTTGCGACACACCTTAAGTAATAAAAAAATATTTGGGTTAAACTTTATTTTCAACGTTTACATTTTTATGCGATGGTTGGGCTTGCTTTCGATAGCAAATAAGGTTGAAACGTGGCTCTAATGTTGACAAACAAACACGCATTTCGTCGTCAAGTCGAAGGAGTCGCGCTCTCTTTTTTAATTTGATTTCAGTCAAAGCTGAAAATCCGAATTCACAAAACCATGAAGACGCGAACGGCAAAATGATCTTGACTGCTTTCAAACTGAGAGCTGGAAACAACTGCTTCAGGGAGAACCAAAATTCGTCCAAACTTTTTTCGGCGAATCACAGTCGATGGAATTTTTAATTTCTCAACTCTATCAGATAGACCATGAACTTTACGCTGATATAAATTTTTATTTAAAGCTGTCGAAACGTTATGTTTATTCAAAAACCGCTCGAATTTCCTGAAAGAAAAACATCTCACTGGCAAAGCATATGTGTATTAGGGTTCGTCAAGATGTCTGGTAAAAAGTGATGCCAAAAGCGGTGTAAATATCTATTATGTGTTGTGATAATCTGCAGATCTCTTTGCGTCCACAATTGAGAGGCAATTTTTGTTTCTGTCTCCATTTTAAATATTTGAATCCTTGAACGGTGCATTTAGGGGGCGATGAAATCTTTGTTTAAGCATTGTTGCGGTGAACAGTATTTTCTGATTAGTAGTGGCGGTGACCAGTGTTCCTATTGGCTTTGAACTGATTTCGCAACAGGTGGGCGACTGTGGAATCTCTCGCGCGAGGAATTGGCGGACGAGTTCAATTTGGCATCTCGAAGGTTCTTGATGAGTCGACGACGATAGAGGTCACGCAGGGCGACCCCTGTCAGACCCTCTTCGCCTCCGTCGTAGGAGGACTCCAAAATATTGTCAAAATCTCCATCCTCGCCAATCAGTTTTTGGTTCCGAGTTAAACTAAAATAAGCGCGTGAAGAGAACGCATAAATTCATAGTCCTTTCACGAATCTGGGCGAACGGGTCACTTCATGGCACTCACTAAAGATCTGCCGACTTGGGGAGAGGCGACGGATTCTGGATCTGACGCATGGCCTCGTAAACCCGAGAGGAGTCGTTCTGGGCGGTGGTGTTGTCGATGGAATGGTTGACGACAAGGAAATGTGCAGCTGGCCACTCCCCGGAGCCTTGCGGCGGATAAATAAAAATGATTACAGTTTGATTCAGCTAAAGCAATTCTACACCTGATCGGCGCATTGTGAAGACGTTTGGGCAAACCCAAATCCCGGCGCGTGAGGCAGCAATCCCATTTCAGTAGGCAAACCCACTTTTTTTCGCAGCATCCAGCAACCCTGGACGTCAAAGGAGCCGTGGGGTTCAGGACGAAGACAACGACTGCTATAAATCCCACATAAACGCACCGTTGGTGTTGGAGATTATGCCGGGGCCAAACGTCTGCGGCGCGATGTAGGGCTCGTGGGTGGGCGGGTCTATGAGAGTCGGTATGTCCGCTTTGCCCCAGTACTGCCACGAGGGCTTCTTCGTCTTCGCGCTGCCACTGCCCGATCGGCGACTCGAAGACTGTGAGCGCTTCTCCACACCCGACATCGACCCCTCCGAATTGGCGCTCTCTGTGTCTACAGAAATGAAAGGTGGGGGGGGGGGTGGTCGTTTATTGGATTTATTGCGATTACAAACCGTCTCACCATTCGTTCGTTTTCACCGATATTTGTCGCATCGTTTCATCAGTTCACGAAGGTGACTCACTCTCGGCACAGACGACTAAAGCGGCTTACCATGACGTCTGTAACCATCCGATGACCTCCCGCGTCTCCTAGCAGCCGCCGCCGACGACACCGACGACGACTCCGACGTCTCGCTGTCCACCGAGTGTCTCAGGGAGTCGGAGCACTTGCAGGAAGGCGGACCAGCCTCGCCAGCGCCGCGGCTGCTGCCGTCCAGCAATCGCCCAGCGGGTCCGTGCAGGCAGAGGGAGTCCTTCTGCTCGCGAAGGTGGCTCGGGGACGTCTCGGCGGCGCCGCGTGAGTCGAAGAAGTTGCAGCCCTGGGCGTAGAGCCTGCGGGCCAGCTTCTCGGGGATCCAGAGGGCGCAACCGGTGGGGATTTCGCAGAGACGGAGACCGCGCGACGTGTTGGCCGCAACCTTGACGATGAGGGAGGAGGTCTTGCGACCAGGGGAACCACCGTCGCCTGTGCGTGACAAAAGAGGAGGCAATTCTGGGAGACAGGCTACGGGGACTCTGCTTGGCCAATCAGACATTGACAAAAACGATAGGGTGTTCGTCCTTTGAATGTGCGTCGGATAGTGAACAATACTAAGCGGAAATCGGATTGGAAGGAATTGGCTTTTCGTTAATATAGAAGGACTAAGGTTTCATGTATTCTTCTTAGAAGGGCAGTTTCAACTACGGTTATTAGCTCAAACGGCTGGCTGGTGACACGAACAGACAGTTCCGTTTAACTAGTCTGGCTACAAAACCTCCCGAAAAACATTGGATTTGGAAGGCCGACGGCGTGTCACAAGGCCTGATGTTGTAAAAAGCAAATAAGACCATCCAACTCGCTTGTCAATCTGCATAACCTCCTCCCAGTGGTTGATTTCAAGCCAATCGCCCGACATCACCCCATTTGACAGTTAATTTAGCTCAAGCAATCGACGAAATCAATGCTCACGACTCGAGCGAGGTTCGAAGCCCTTGTGGACAATCGCGAGGACGTAGGGCTGCCCGGCGTAGGGCGGGTCCAGTTCGACCCCCAGTTGTGCCCCAGTTCGACCCCTTTTACGCTTGGTCTCGGGCGTTTCGAGAAACATGGCCGGCACCAAGACGTCGTCTTTCTCGGCCACGGCGTGTCGATACGCGTCGCTGTAGGAGATGATGTTCTCCACCTCGACGTCCTGCAAGCAGTACTCCATGTTGGCGTGGTCGTCCTTGCCATTCTCCGCGTCCACGCCGTCTCCATGGGCAACAAAGGGGATGCAGGATACGATGCCGAAGCACCTTTCCTTTTTCTGAAAAGTTGCAGAAAAAACACTTTTCTCAATAGTTGTCAATTCATTGGTCCATTTGAACATTTCGACGCTATTGGAGGAAGCTCCCGTGGGCCTTGAGATTGCAGTGCTCGTGTGGATGTCTCCGCCTGGAAATGTTGTTGTCCCTGGTTCAAATTTCATTAGAAGTGCGAATGTGCTCACACAAACCTGTGATCACAATCATTCCACAATCATTAATATGTATTTAAAAACGGAAATAATTAATGTCAAAATATCAAAAGAACAGCTCTTTTGAGTGGTTATTCGTTTTTAATCCTTTGGCGACATCGGGAGGCTATTTACGCAATGTGCAGATGGTCTTGAGATTTTAATCTTTGTTGTTGAGATTTAGTGGATAAACAGTTGTTTTGAACTTGGTATCTACGAAGGAATTACAATGCTGCCGGGAAATAAAACACATTTCGCTGATAATCTCAGTGAAGGAAAATTGGCTTAATCAACCTTTTTGAAGATTTGTTATTTTGATCCACGAAACCCTATTCGTCGCCAATTTTTTGTTATACTGCATCCATGACACTATTCTAACAACAGAATTTCACTAATGATGAAGGTTTTGGTTCTTCGTGGCGCGAATTAAGATTCTTATTGCCATTTTTAAAGTTATCAAATATCGCAATCCTTGTAATCGCTTCAAGAAATGCATCGACCAGTCCACAATTTCATTGTTTTAAAAGGCACACGCATGCATTATACCAATTATAGGGGAATCATTGTGGAATCCACGAAGTCTCGGGTGTGGGTTTGACCTGACCCGAAGGCGTCGGAAACTAAAATACGCCAACAGGATCTGCGATCTCCTGAAATTTATCACAAGATTTTTTCAAATATATTTCTCCACAAGGCCATAAGCATCATCATCATCATCATCATCATCCTCTCACTGCATAGTTCATGAACGTGGTTAAACGCCCGATTTATTCCCGCAATCGCCTGAAGACAAATTAGACAAGAATGATCTGCTTGTTTGAGTGGGGATTATGAGGATACCTGGGTTTTGACGACTCCGAGGAAGAGTCGATTGTCGTGGTCCCTTCGCGGCGCAAGGACGTGACGACCCAGAAGCAGGCTTCCCACCGAATCTATCGAACTGGCGCTGCTCTGCACGGATACGGGTCGTCTATTTAAACAACAATCAATCGATCAATTTGTTTTGGTTCAACATATAAACAGCTCATAAAAATTCCCCTGCGGTACAGTACTTCTTCTGACTTATCAAGCAATGATTGTTTACGTTCACAATTTACATTGCTATTTAATCCGACTAGAGCTATTGTTAACTTCAGTCATCGTTATAGCTTTCATTGTATTTGTTGGTTATGTATTTAAATCTTACCCTGTGGTGGCTAGTGTACAAAGCAACTTAAAGACTTACCTGCTCGGTTTATAATTGCTATCAGGACTACTTGATCGTGATTGGCGAGACCGTGATCTTTAAAAAATTAAAAAAAAACCTTTTTCAATTCTCATCCAATATTAATCGATAAATTTAATCGCACAACCATCGATTTGCGTAAGATATTTGAGATTGTTTACCCGTCTTTTCGCATCTCCAGACTACAGTAATGGTGTTGTGGAATAGACAATTTTCTAGACTCGCAATGGTCTGTTGGTCTGTCTACTAGGCGATGGTGGTGGAACAATTGTTTAAGAAATTAATTAATTTTTATACCGATATTCGAAACCGTCTTAAATTCGAAATTAGTTTCCGCCATTTTCACCATTAACAAGGGATCGAAATTGATCTATTGTGAAATAATATTGGAAGGTCTCGGTTGGTTTACCCTTTTCGATCATACTCTCGATCCCTTCTTGGGCTGCGAGATCGTGTTTTTGGCACTTCGGATCTGAGAAAGGAAAAACTCGATGTTCGAACACGCACAGTCGGGACGAAATTAAATCAATCTCTGGTTCAACTCCCTTCAGCCTTACATCTTGCGTCCATGGTCGTGGGCTTCGACGCGGTTTCTGGTTTGATCGGCATGTCTCTGTGAGCTGAATAAACAATATAAATTAAGTTGAACGCAAAATCGCGGTGTTTGTGGAAAGGGTGTTGATATACCTCTTTCTCTTATAAACTGGATCACCTTCGCGGCTACTCGATCGGCCAGTTGGTCGTTGGGAACTATAAAATCATACAAAAATGTCCATTCATCTCAGTGATCCGCTTGATCCAGTGAAATTCATACTATTTCTCCGATTGGTCGCCCCTGCTAACAGCCAATAGCATGCCATCTATGATATCGCAAACGACTGACCAATTACGTTAAGCTGTATAAGATATAATTTATTTCAAAATAATTATCTTTTATAATGTTCAAATGATAATTTTTCATCTAAAATAATAAATACGAGATTACTTCAGCAATTTCGACAATGACCAATATAGCCACGACTATTTGTATCCATAAATATACACACGATTTCCCAAATAAATCGACGAACTGATCAATAAATGGAGGCATGACTGTACTACAGTTTTGATGCTGGGAAACTATGATAACACAGTTGCCTCATGAGAATTTAGACTTCTGTACAGAGTTTTTGGAGAAAAATGTGTACATACCTTTTCCTCTTATAATCTGGATCACCTTCGCGGCTACCGGATCGGCGTTGGGAACTATCGAATTTAAGAAAAAAAGGTTATTCGTGTCAGCCACCGGCTGCATCCAGATACACACGATTTCTCCAATTTATCAGCAAATAGCGTAGCGTCTACAATCTCAGAAAATTGTGTGTTTGATCGCCAATTATTCTCGAAATTCTCCCTCTCCCGCTCTTCTAACACCCTCCCCCTCATTCAACTCATCCCCATAAACGTATTGGTGATGTCATCCTGTGAGGTCAAATGACACGAGGCGCGTTACTTGTCCAAGATATACGTTTGTCCAAGATTGTATCGACAGACCAGTTCCAACTTTTTAAAAGATATATTTAATTTTTGTCTGAAAATTATTCAGACAAAATCAGACATGGACATTTTATTCTAGACGTTAACAAATTCCCACGCAATGGACCATTTTGTCGAGTTTTTTGCTAAATAACGGTGTCGTAACTTCGTTTCAAACATAAGAGACAGAAACTTCGCTTTTAACACGTAGCATTCTAAAACCGCATCCGTGCAAAGAACG
>JAPUBX010003626.1:0-16102 GCA_028672205.1 Proteocephalus fallax
TGAAGCACTCTTCTGATCTGGTGAGCTTGGGCTAGACAACAGGGAGTCCTTTGAAGGAGTATTATATGACTTGCGTCTCTGGGTCGGCATGCATCAGACATATGAAGAGTAGAAGAGGATGCTGGATTAAATATATAGTATTGTAACTATATGATTAACAAATTGTAGATGGTTAATTGTCAGTAAGTGTATCCGAAGTTCACGTGGTGCGGAGATAAGTGAGAAGTTTACAGGACAGGCTTCTTTTCGAAGGTCTGCAACTCGAACGCGATGGCGCCGGGCGTGAGTTAGTAGCAGAAGTTGATGGGAAACCGCGCGTCTCTCCTGAAAGGTAAAGTATCGCAGTAAAACAAGGGGTGTTGTATTTCATATCCTGCGCACGTTTTTACGAAAGGCGACGACGAAGGAATAAGATTCGGTCACAGCTTTGCGTTTTCGAGGAGGTAATCAGTGCATATCCTTCTATTTAACTTAGAAAACTTCCTACGTTTCGCAACACCAAACAGTTCATCCATGGAAACCAAGTTTCAAGTAAGTTAAAAGTCCATGCTTTGGCATTTCAAACTTTCAGCAACCAATTTGACATAAGTGGGAGACTTTATCTTCCTCCAGAGACCAAATTTTCTCATTCGGCTTACTGTTATGATGGAATTTTCTAAAATTGTGGCACCTCTTCGGACTCAAAAGCTACGCAAAAAATTACAATTTCGCGTTCAGTGATAGAAACGTTGAAGATCTCTTGAATTGGTTTGAATTTTAATCCTTTTCCAGGTCTCTTGAAATGGCGAAAACTTGGCACGCACGAAAGTATGTTTATTTGCATGGCACCTGTTTATAAATAAAATCCGTAGCTTACTTTTCTGATAATATGATTGCCGTTGTCCTATCCAAATGACGATAGAATAGCACTTGATTCGTTCGGGAGTCTTGCCACAAGGGACTATCCAATTGAGTGATAGAATTGTAAGCGATCACTGTGGTCTCATGTGTTTAAAGCTTCTGGTGTAACTGCACGTCATCGAAATCTTCAGTGTTCAATGAGAATGAAACTTCGCCAATCGTTGGGTTCTAAAAACCAAATTTTCGCCTATGCTGTCGTCTATAAAATCCAATAATGACTCTTTGAATGTAAATATACATTTTCTGCTGACTCGACATTTTAACGCAGGATGACCCAGCATATGAAGATGCTGTGCGATGCTAGTCCAAAATTAATATTTACCATTCTAGTGTACTTAATTAATTCCCGCTGTCCTATCGAAAAACCTAAAGAATGCCACTGTAACAGTTCATTTCACTGCCTTGCATGTGTCATAGCTCTGGTTTCTTCACTGACTGGTTGATTGTCTGGTCGGTGGAATACTTTGCTGGGAGTGTCTGGGCGCATGACCAATTTCGACGCGTTTGCGCTGCCTGGGCATTAGCCAATCAGGGTTACTTTAAGAAGTGCGGCTTTCATCCATAAAAACACGTGATCCAGTCGTTCCTATATTTAACCAAAGTAAATAGCAAACATTGTAAGTTATGAATGTCAAATTCGGTTAATAAGCTGTCTTCATTGTGCTATTATCGCATTTCACCTCACCCATTCCTAAAACGCCAATCACGGGGACTATCAAATCGAAACCCCAAGCGCATTCTATCAGTAAAAAATGTATCTTTGTCGTAAAATGTGACATTTACTGGTGACAATCGGGCCGATGGGACACATAATTTTGGCAGCCTCTATTTCAAGTTCTGCCAACAAGACCAGGTTTTTATTGATTGTATGTTATTAAAAATTGAGATGACGACCTTCTGCCTCAATCAATAGACTGCTCGTAGCTTAAAATATTGCCAAACTCAGGAGAATACCGTAAATATTTCAATGTACCGATTCATAAAAAAATGTTGCTATGATTAATGATCAAAATGAAATTAAGACTTCTTTGTTACGAAAGATGCCGTCTTGGTGTTTATCTTTGTTTATTGTTATTTTATAGCGCCCGAGTTGCAAGCCAGCTTCCATTAAGATCACAAAGTCCTAGTGGGCTCCAGGATCAAAGGTTGAGATCGCGTTGTCAAGCATGGCCCTACTGTGACGCAGACCAATCATGTCGCTTCATACACCCCAGCTTAATGTGCAAAAACACCAAATGTCCTCATGGATCGAGGTGTTGCTTCCTCCACTCGGAAGATATACCGCTCTTCAATCGTTGGAAGTCGTTCAGGCGTGTGAATAACTAACTCGCCGAATTATATGCGTCTTCATGAAATCGACGTTTATTTGCATCTACCAACTTTATTGTGAGCTTAAAAGCTTTATCAATTCCCAATCCAACGTCAGATGTCCCTGGGATGTCAATCTTTAACCAATTTAACGCCACCCATAACATATACAGTGAAGTATCCACAATAATGTTTCTACAATTGCTTCTGGGCTGTGTCGTGGTTTACGCAAGGTATACTTATCGCTTCAAGCAGTATACCGAATTCTTTAGTTATCAACATTTTCTTCTTTCGAAAATAAAATAAACCACAGTTCTACAAAGTCATTCTCGTATAAGTTCTGTCTTACTGAAATGGGGTTACGTGTATCTCTTAGTGGGTAATTGCAACAACCACTTATGGTGGCATGTCTGGCGTGCAAATATGTGACACGTCATTCTACGTCTATTTCCCACAGTTGCAAACAAAATGTTTGGCACATTATTTTCGATGATCTCTAGTTTTTTTTACCCGTAATAATGTCCCACCGCAAATAGAGTCGAAAGAATACTTATTATGTAGGTATTTGGATAGGGCCTTTCAATGGCTACCATTTTCCGTTTGCCAAACTTTATATACTTCGTGGGTTAAATAGTCTTTTATTCTTAACTTATTCTGCATTTTCTACGTATAATCGTGACGTGTTTATTGTAAATTTTCATGCTGAAAGTTTTGGTCCTCGTGACGTTAATAAAGCGAATATTATTATTATTAACACAAGTAGGTAGTAAGATGATAGAGGCATCCAAGCGAAACCTAGCTGTTGGACTTCCCAAACCTTACACTTAAAGTTTAGGTCCTAAACGCACACAACTACACGTTTATTACCTCGACAAGCCCCACGTGTGTCCAGATAGGACTTGCAGCAAGGGGCGGTCGGCGTTTTCGGCCCAGGTCGGCCTTAACTATTGTTTGAATAAAAACAATTCTATTCATTCCCGACCTTCATCTTTGGCAATCTTGCCATTCTGATTTTTGAGCCACGAAGTCTTCGAATAACCATATAACTACGCGCGCCTGTAATATGGCGAAGTTAGGCTGCTGAATCATTTAAATAACCAGGCCGAGCCCAAAGTATGGCCCCCCTCACGCGTTAAGACGATGCAGTCGCAACTTTCACCTCCTCGTCGGGTGGCATAGGGGGGGACTTGTTATTCGCGAAAATGAACCACAGCACAGTCTAGACAGGGCGGCACTTACACGGGGTCCAGCTTCGTGGAGTTCAAAAGAAATAGGGGAAAACACGAATCACGACTCCTTTGATGGTGTGCTCATTTGCATGCTGTAGAACGCGAGCAGCCGACTGAGCGTTGACGAAGTGGGCGTATCCGTGATAGTGCGACTGCCCAGAGCCCTTTGCCATCGCCACACCGGCACTTTCGACGGGCCCGAAGGCGGAGAAGTTCTGTATATGAAAGTATAGTTAAACAGACGGATGTCTAGAGTATCTAGATGAGTCGTTGCTGGAATTTCTGAATAACCAGAGACCTCGTGAAATCGAAAATCGAAGGTTAGCAAACTGTTATTTATAGATGACTTAAATGCAGGTTCGGCTACCCTTGTTGGTGTTGTTATTGTTGGAGGCTGTGCGTTTCTACCTTTGTACGAAAGGTGATGCTGGAAAGCGGTTCATGATCCTCACTTACAGTATTTTAGTTGGTCAGGCTCGGCGCTAAGGTATCAATCGGTGGATTCTCAGCCGGCTAACGAAAGATGGACAGTACCTCCAAGACAAAGGACCAGTAGGCCGTGACCATTAATAAAGGGCATTCTAGCTATTTCAACAACGCTAGTGCGTCGCCAATAATTCTCGAGGATTCCCTCCACCTCTACTTACCCGCCTTATATTCTTTCGACGGATTCGGGAGACGCTTTAGATCAGACTTGTTACTTATATCCGCACAGTAGATTTGACAGGCCTTACCCATCTTCTAAATTAGGTAAACCTCAAAAATTGGTACCTGACAAAATGCGTTTTTACGCACTGCATAACGATTTGTTTTACGAAAGAAGCAAACGCACCACAAACCGCAGGCAATCTTAAGAGCTGAGTACCATACACTCTGTAACATTAACGATCCGCTAGATATTGCACCCGAGGCAATTCAATTAAAACGGATTGCCGAATTGCGCTCTATTTCGCAAAATGCAGGGGCTGATTGACTGTTGTATTGTCAGGTTAACCAATTGAGACGGTAGTTCCTACGCATTGGTCGAAGAGATTTACATTTGTATAAACATGAATAGAGGGGATGAGAGGGGCCATCACGGGGCGTACTGCTAGTGAAGTGGTGATGAACATGGGTAGGCTATGTTGGTCCTCTGGCATACCTCCTAATGTTCACAGACGGGATCATAAAAGTAACTCTTTAAATAAGAAGAAAGCGTCTTGAGTATTGCTCTTTATCTAAGATTAAACTATAGCACGCAAATATAACGATTGTACGGGTTCTCTCGTAAAAACGACAAGCCCACTTTAATATTATCGATCTGTGGGGGTGATGATTGCGCTCACTGAATTAATCCGGTTGGAAGCTTGAAACTCTATTTACCAAAAATATGACGGTGAAAGCCGGTAGTATTTTTGGGTCGGTAAACATGGAATCTTTTGTTTATGGTTCATGAAGTGGGGTGTCCTTCGGCGATCATATTATATCTTGTATACAATTCTGTTATTCGAAATCGCGCCCTTTTTGATGATGAATTTGGATTCTGTGCATATTTTTTCAACCCAATTTTGTAAGGAACTTTTTGGAAGAAATATTATTTAAATATTATTTTAAATCTTCATCCTTCTATAACGCCGAAAGAGGGGTACTTCTCAGAGTTGCCAATGTTTAGCCTGGATACCTCTGGGTATCGTGAACACGGGCAAGGTATTTGCCGGCACCCCTAACGATAGCCGGTTTGTGCGTTTGCGTGGGACCTGCCGTGGCATCAACGGATCCCCGATCGTCATTTTTATTCCCGGGTTAAAGGGCATTTGTGGTGCGTTTCATTGGTTTTCTGATAGCCGTGCTGGTCGTTTGCGTAGAACCTGTCTTGTGAACTGCGGATGTTTGATCGGTGTTTTTACTTCCTGGGTGTGGATCATCTGTGCTACGTTGCACTGGTTGTCTGATAGTCGGGCGGTTTATTTGCGTTGGACATGTCTTGAGAACATCTGATCCCTGATCGGTGTATTCATTACCGGGTTGTTGTGCATCTGCTGTCTGTTGGATCGGTTGTCGTTTTCTTGGCAATGCCTGTTCGTAGGACAGCGAGAAACGGGGGGAAAGTTGGGTTAACGGGCGTCGCAGAGGAGCGAATAGAAACGGGAATTGAAGGGCACGGTCGTGGGGAGTGAACAGGCGTCGGCTCTTTTTCAGGAGCAGGGGTAACCGGCGCATCTTCCTTGTTCGGCATCCAGTTCTTATGCTATGCCTTAAGCTTCGCCATAGCTGTCGTCAGTTAGCGGAATCGCACCTCCAATGATTTCACTTCTTCTTCTTCTTCCGTATTGACTCGCGAAGAAGGAACTGGCCTGCGTCCGGTCGGCGAAACTCTCGTGGGCATGCTTTTTCTGGGCAGGGGCTTTTGGATCCTGCGTTCCTTCTGGTTCGACATGACCTCAAGGAAAATTATAAGTTCTGGCAACGCGAAGCTTATGATAGCTATAAAATCCGCACCATTGTTCTAACAGCTCGTTTAAACAAGAAGCGTAGATTAGGGGAATCTCGTAGCACGTGGCGCGCGTTTTGGATAGGGCCTTTCAATGGCCGCCATTTCCCGTTTGCCAAACTTTATATACTTCGTCGGTTAAATTGGCCTTTCTTGCAAATTTACCTTGATGTTACTTCTTTTATTCTTCTTAACTTATTCTGCATTTTCTACGTATAATCGTTACGTCCTGTAAAATGTTTGTTTATTGTGAATTTTAATGCTGAAAGTTTTGGTCCTCGTGACCTTAATAAAGCGAACATTATTATTATTATTATTATAACCGCATATCGCACGACGATACCAAAAGTGCGGGAATCCACTTACGCATTCTGTTATTACCATCCAACTTCCATTAATGCGAAAGTGAAAGCTATTAAGGCGTTCACTTTCAAAAAAAGTAAATTATTACTTATTTTACTTTTTTCGAATTATTTATTAGCTTTTGGAGACAAGCGTTCAGTCGTGTGTCGTAACTGTTTCTATCTACCATGAAACATTTTTTGTTGACAATTTCGAAAATTGTTAATTTACATTATCGATGGCAAATTAAAGTAGTGAAAACGAATTAGTCATCACATTTTACACACAGTTCATCACCTATTTGGCACGTATGGTAGTGCGGTGTTGGATTAAGCATTCCGACAAAAGTAACATGCGAACTGAAAAAGGCTTAACGGCAAAGTGATGTTATCGTAATGTGCGCGTTCTTATTGGATAGAGGGTTTCGTGAAAATATTATTTTGCTCTATTTTGGCCGTGTGAATCACACCAAATTCGTTGCTGAGCACATGTAAAGCGTTTGAGGTTTAAACCATTATCGGTAGAAAAAAACACTCGGAGAAGCAGAAACTTCAATAAGATGGCTGCATACAAGTCCGCCATAATCATAAGAATGCTGCCGTTGTTTTAGAATTCTATTTTTCATGTTTATGTACAAATTGAATAAAAAACTAGTAAGTTTCATCGCAAATACAAATAGAGTAACCTTATAAAAAGCAAGACGAAATTAAATAGTTTTTTTTAATTGAAATAAATCTTTGCAATTTAAAATTCTTGTTAGTAACATTAGTAACACCGATTATAACTCGGTTGGTTCGGTTTACCAGTACGGCTATAACCCGGTTTGTTAATCGGTCGACATAAATAATACACTGAGTTTAAATGAGTTTACATTTACTGGTCTCTTTGGTGCACTTGCGCACAGATTAAACACCTTCAGGACCGGCAGGGTTACCTGTGATTAAAACGTCTACGCGATATTCAGTAAGATTGGTGCGTATGGACGCGGAACCACGCGTGAAGTGGCGGCCGTGGATGAACTGTAAAAGTGGGACCGTGTAGTTTTTGAACAAGATCGCGAGTGCTTCCTTTCCTAAATAAATGTATATTTTAAATTACAAATTTAATGCTCAGTATCATAGCATTGAGACATTCTTTACAGAAGGTCTCGCACAATCGCTCATGCAGCAACTAATTCTGGAGATTTCATAATTGATCCGCTCTGATTATCTACTACTCTGATTGGCACACCAAACCTACATCGGTTTATCACACGATTCAAACTTCAGTCTGCCATGGCGTCGAGCGTCTGAGTTGAAACGTGTAATCGGTGCAAGAAAACGTAAGTGCGTTTGCGTTTGCGTTTGGTTTATTCTTTCAAAATATATTGACTATCATTTATAACAGCAAACTGTGTGAATATTAAAAAGCGAAGCACGAAGTCATGGACGGTTTGCAAATATAATTAGATTCTCGTTAAATGCTGAACGTTTTAGTCACACGGCGATAAGCATTATTATTATTATTCGTTTGATAAGCTTTCCGGCTGTTATGCTTCTTTTTGACGATAACCATTCACTTGCGAATTCGGTATCGACAATCAATAATTGTTTGCTCGTTTCTGCAGCTTGAAGGTGCCCTATCGCCTCTCGTGTGGTCATGTTTTTTGTCACACACCCTGTCTGTTTGCCACGACTGATTGTCTTGCGCAGACCACCGTTACATGCCCTGTCTGCTTGGTGACATATCCTGCTATCTACGCCCGGCGCGATTTCGTCTTGGAAGCCAAAATATTGAAGTCCCGTGTTGCGATATGCAATCAATGTGATGTGAGGTCATTGGCGACAGACATCTGCAAACACTGCTGCCAAAGTCTATGCCAGATATGCATTCATGAGCATGTTAGTTTGGTAAGCAGCAATCGTTCGTGAGTTTGTCTTCCCGATTTCAGCTTATATCGTTTTGCATCTGGCCAGATTTTGACGAGTCTCTGTAGTGGACTCGATGGTCTCCAAACGATGAACGAACAACTAAAAATGGGCAGCCGGGAAACTATTCGTAGGAACCTTGAGACGGGTGTCACACAGGCCATAGAAGAACTTGAATTGGCAGCCACTCAAGCCCTACATAAGGCAAACATCCGACTGATAAACACTGGATCAAGAGTAAGTAAACTTCAAGACTTCGCAACAGCGTCAATAAGAAAACTCGCGGAAGAATGCAAAGCACTGACAAGTCAATCGTTGTTGTTACGAAATAGCCATGTGCGTTTGAGACTTGATATACGTAGATAACTGTTTTTCACAATCAGTCACAATGTTATTATGAATAGGATGCAACAAAAATCATGATTTTAAAGAAATCCATCTTGACTGCTGGTCGGGCTTTTGAGCATATTGTCGACAAATTGAAAATGTCTGAAGACGGCTGTCTGAAAAATCTTTCTTTGGCTAAACCCTTTAGGATGGTAAGCGACATTACTATTAGTAAAGTTGAGTCGAATCCAGGACACTGAGAGACTAAGACCGGACATTGTTAATTTGGAAAGTGTGATTGTTGTAACGCGATGAATTAATAAGGGGGACGGCATTCAAATAAAAGTTATCTTGGGTAAAACATACGGTTACCAAACTTTTTGTGCATGAATTCCAGGACACGGCAACTACATAAGCTGCAAATTACACAAACGTCGCCAGGAACCGCAAATGTTTGGGCGTTAATGAAAAAAATGATGAAACATGAGAACAGTTTTCTTAACGACGCCTCTTGATGGAGGTATTGACTAAAACATGATGAAAAAAGAATTTCATTTTAAATTAAAATGAATCCAACCTCTCAAGATTAGCCGATAAAGAATTGTCCGTCTTATTCTTGTCTTGAACCTCTTGAATTCGAAATATGTGGTATTAATTTTCCAAATAGCACGTATTATTTTCTTTCAGATGCATACACAACTTGAAACCTTCCACCTTGTTACATCGGATTCGGCCGTATTCTTTAACTTGGGCCCGTATCGGAAACCTGAGGAAAATACCGCTTCCCCGAAGTGCGTTATTGGTTTTCACAATGTGTGTGCGTAGGTGTGTCTGCTTCTAGGCGTTCTGTCAAGAGGTTTCACGATCAACGGAAAATCCGTGATGAATGAAATCGCTTGAGCTAGTCTTTGCATCGTGTTTGCTGAGTCATCATTGTAGTACCTGGATCAAATAGGCTTGACGACGAAAAATAGCTAACAAATAAAAACCTGTCTAGAGTATCGTCATGAAAAGGACAACAACAATCGCTGATTTGACCAATCACTATTGTAAATGGGGTTATGGCTACTGTGTTATGAGGCATTAAAAAGTATATTGGTTAAAATGTAATATATTTTTCAAGTAAACAAATAAGGTCAAAATTAATTATTAACTTAAACGTGTTTCTAGGATGGTCGCAGCGTCATCGACAATACAACATGCTGAATCTGTCAACACGGAGACGCAACGGGACGAAACGGTTTCAACCGATGCAGCAGCGTCATCGTCAACCCAGAATGCTGAATCTGTCAACACGGAGACGAAACTGGGCGAAACGGTTTTAAGCGATGCAGCAGCGTCATCAACAACCAAGCATGCTGAATCTGTCAACATGGAGACGAAACTGTACATGATATTTGGAATTAAGAAGAGCACTTCAGTGATAACACTAAAGGTGTACTTTTCCAAATTCGGCCGCGTTATCGATTTCCGCCTCATCGACACGCCAAAGGGAGCGCATTCTGGAAATGGGTTCATGATGTTAACATACAATAGCACAAGCGAAGCGAAACTCCTTCAATCGGCGCATATTGTTGGCAATTCAATTTTGAAAGTTCAGATTCCGAGCGAACAAGCAGAGGAAGATTTCCGTCGGTGTGTTTTTGAAATTTCGGTTCTGTTTTGTTCTCGGCTTGTGACATCTCTTCGGCTCTGAGGATTCTGTTTAAGAATAAGAAAATAAGCAACGTTTGAAGTTTTGTCTAGAGTTCTTAATGATAATGCCGTTGCAGAAGAGGGCTTAACAAGACTTCTTCGCAACTCCTGACAAATTGATAATTTCGATTTATCCGTTGCATTTGCGCGCGAAACGTAATGTCAGAGGTCTCGCACTATTATGGGATCGCGAAATAAATATATTAGTTGGGGTTGATTCAGGATCGACGATTAAGGTACAATTGCAACATGACTAATTACACAATAGGCGTGCAAGACGACCAATATTTGCCCAAGTGAATCCAGTTCACGCATGCGGAGAGAGCGGCGTTGGCAAACGGCTTGTCAGATTACCGCGTAATGTGGTTCTCTAGACGTTAATAGAAACGTGTTATGGGTCATCAAACACCATGATCATACACATTGACTGGTAAGAGTATTCCAGCATTAGTTGATGACTCCGATGTTTAGGTGCCGAAATTTATTGAAACTAAAATCATTTTAGCGCTTCTGCGGCAACACAGAAGGTCGACGCTCTTCAAGAGGCCAGGAAACTATACAAGATTATTGGAATTAAACAAAGCACCTCAAAGGACGCGCTGAGGAAATATTTTTCCCAATTCGGTGGCGTCGTTGATGTCTCTATTTTGTGCACACCGGAGGGAGTAGGATGCGGATCTGGGTTAGTCCAGTTTAAAAGAGAGGTCAGACGGGAATCTGACCTCCTCCAATATTTGCACGAAGTGGACGATTCCAATTTGAAGGTGCTGGTTGCAAACGAACGACCAGAGGGAGATTTTCCACAGTGCGTTGTTTCCGTTATTCATTGCAAAACCTACAATTTAATCAAGCATTCAAGCAACTTGGTTGCATGTTAGAACGTGAATGGTAAACTCGTATTTGTTTTGTTTCTCCCGCCATTTTTCCATTGAACGGCATTGCAGAAGCCTCGCCCTTGTATAGTATTGGCGGAAAGACTATGTTTAGTTCCATTTATCTTAAGTTCTGTATGTCGTCTATGTATACGTTGTCTCAATTGGTTCTCAAATAAAAAAAAGGTTTGATGTTGAGTTTACAGCACAGTAAATTTTGCATCATTTTCATTAGAAAACGAAACTCGTTTCGAAACCTTTCAATATCTTCATCCAAATTCGACCCACTTTACATTCCTGACAGAATTATGTAAGCCAAAGAATTTTGCAGAACAATCCTAGCCCTTGAATTCCTGTTCAAATAAATTCGGTTTATCTAATTATTTTTTTCGACTCGTAGACTTACAACGCCTCCAAAGTTACGGCTATATGCTTTATGCCAACAATTCTTGAAGGTAATTTTAAATAAGCCTTCGGAGGCCAAACAATTTGGGAAACGGGTGCACCACGGGAGTACTGTACGCAGTGAGGGTGATCATGCAGGCATCACCAAAGCCCCTGACACGGTTGAACATACTCAAATTTGCTTGAAATGGCTTACTAATAACCAAACACCGCGTCTTTTACCAAAGACGCCATCCACATGATGAATTATATTAAACCGATTATTCAAAATAACGCAGCTTATTTTTTTATGGCTGTGGGGACTCTGATGTGCTTATCAAATAAGGTTCTGAGTTCGCTGTGACCACCTTTATTCCATTTTTAGAACGAGAAATCCACCTCCGGTCTCTACGGCTTCATCAGATAGCTGCGAAAAAATCCGGCCTTCCTAATCGTTCGTCAGAAAACGCATATTGTTTTGATCAGACTTTATTAGTTCATTGGTGTAACTTCGTAAATCACAAGAAAGATAAATCAAACCGATTGGTTATTAACGTATGAGTCATTTGTTTGTGGAAAAACTTGTAATTAAAACAGATTGAATTAGGTGCATATTTTTTTTCATACGAACACAAATTGTCAATCTGTTACAGTTACTTAAGCTCATATAAACTATGATTACACATAATACTTTCAGTTACAATTGCAGTTTTGAGAGCCAAGAAAAAATAGAGAAGATAACAAGATGGGTTTATTGCCTATGACATTTCATTGTTTATATAACTAGCAAGGTATGGTATTCTAAGATTATTATGCAAGATTCAAAACCTAATATTTTTAAAGGGCCGCGTTTATGCAGGTTGCTCATAAATGCTCCCACCTTGTCAATTTACTTGTAACCATCGATTCGAAAGGGCTTGGATTTTCCATTAATCCATAAGCTATAAATAAAACCACGCTTGGGTCTAAATTGTAACAGTAACATATAGCATGTTTGGTGTTTGTTACAATGTGCTGATCAAAACGTCCGATTTCGGAGGAGAATGATTTACGTTCGATTTATGTACCTTTTATAAGTATTTACCGCCTCAGTTGACGATCGGGTCCTTCTCACAAATGCTGCCCTACCAGATGCCCAATACCATCCTTTTTTTAAAAAGAGCGGGGCAGCCTCGCCTTCGATTCTTTTCTTAATTCAATAACAAATCCATCAACAAATAAAGACGTCGTGTATCCATATTTGTAAGGTTGTCTATGCGTTAACCCGAATTCCTATTTCGGGTTCGTATAAGTTGGTTGAAGCGCTGTTGGATTTGCTCGAGTACACCTAGAAACTCTAAATGGTTTGATTATTTGCACGAAATCGTCTTTTGACACAGCCTCAGATGACGTGCAAAAGAAGATAATTTCGAATTCTTAACAATAAACGGAGAACGTTGTTCGGGCTTGCAGAAAACTCCCGCTTAATGAGTCCAATTCCAATTTAAATCCACAAATTGGCGCAAACTTTTAAGAAACATATTAAGAATCAAGCGGAAATGTAATGAGTCGTATTTGTGGTCTGAAAGTTGGGCAGTTCGCATGCAAAACACCTGTCAAGGGAACTGCGGATCCCTGATCGGTGTTATTATTCCCAGTGTGTCGTGAATCTTTATTCCGTTGCAAAGGCGGTGTCATAGCCGGGCATTTCGTATTCCAAGTAACGTTCTAGGGAACAGCGGATCTCTGATCGGTGTTATCATTCCCAGAGTGTCGTGTATCTGTAGTGTTAGGCCATCGTTGTCTGATATTCGGGGGGGTCGTTTGCGAAAGATCTGTCTTGGGAACTGCGGATGCCAGATCTGTGTTATAATTTCCAGAATTTCGTTCATCTGAAGTGAGTGGCATTGGTGGTTTTATTGCCGGGCGTTTTTTTGCGTTAAACCTGTCTAGAGAACAGCGAATCCATGATCGGTGTTATAATTCTCGGAGTGTGTTGAATCTCTAGTGCGAGCATTGGTCGTCTTATAGCCAGTGGGTTCATTTGCGAAAGATATGGCTATAAAACAGCAGATCCCTTATCGCTGTTATCATTCCTAGAGTTTCGTGCATCTGAAGTTCGTAGCATTGGTTGTCTGACTGCCGGGCGGTTTGTTTGCGTTAAACATATCTAGAGAACAGCAGATCTATGATCGGTGTTATCATTCTCGGGGTGTATTAAATCTTTTATGCGTCGCATTCGTAGTCTGATAGCAGGCCGGTTTGATTGCGTGGGACCTGTCTACGGAAAAGTGGATCCGTGAAACGATTCAATGGAGTTGAAATACGATGGAAGTTGATCGGTATCCTTGACTTTTATGGGCATTGTTAATTTATTCTGCGATCGCGATCGATCCCTAAAGTTGACGAGCTACTTATACAAATTGTTGAAATCAAGTTTTGTTTTTAATGGTAACATATGCAATACAATAGATACAACAGATACAATTCGTAAATGTTAGGAGTCAATACAAACAAAAAGAAGGTAATTTAATATCAATTGGCAGGATTTATGAAAGACGAATAGCATGAACAAGAACAAATCGATGAATATTATAACCTACTTAAAGTTTGCAGATTTGTCACACGAAAAATGTCTATTCGACTCCAGTTCCAACGCGTCATAGAATGGGTGGTTTGCAACAGGATCATAGGGCAAGCAATAAACAGGAGCGTAACTTTATAGACTTTATAGACTAACACCATAAACTACGAATTGCGGACCTCTACCACAAGATCATCAGCCAATAACCGGGATATACAGAAGACTTTGACAATTAAAGCACCCGCGAAGAGCAGACGCTCTACAGTGATGCAAATAGCCCACACAACTGCAATTTAGAAGAGCGGTGTATTAACCACCAAGAGCGAAATATCAACCACGCAGCAACAAACGCAAATTTTCCACAACAATAATGCTGTAAATAAAAGACTCGTTCTTAATATCAACTGTACCAATCGAATATAACTCTCCACCGCGAGTGTAATTACATTTAAGAATACGAGCGGTGATAGCGACAGATCAACGCATGCGAATCCTTATCCACTGGTGAATCGATGAACTAAACTACAGCGGCTTTGGGGCTGTATATCAGAAAGCCATTAATGGCGCAAAGTAGGGAGTTATGGGGGATGAGAAAGCTGCCTTGACGCGCATCGTCTTGAGAGGAATCGACTCGGATTTCTCTCGCAATCAATGGGCGCATCCAAGGACCTCTCAAAACGCTTAGTGGAAGTCATGGATTGGCGTTCATTACACTACAGCTGTTAATACGAAGTTCTGTCATTGAAGCTTCAAGGACCAATCGACGCACGACTGAATCTTTTTGCGCACATAGAAATGGAAGAATTGACCAACGTGATTGGGTATTCATGGACCAATGGGGTGGGGCGCAAGGACAGGAGCTATTTTATTATTGTTTCAATAGGTTCCTAGAGCGGGAATACTCTGTTTTAAGTGTAACGTCTCGGTGTTTTACCAGGACATCGCGCGGGATTTGAAGGACCCACGATATCAACTGCGCGCCAATAGGACGCCATCTTGTGTAAACAACCATTAGACGGGGTGGCCGTCTTCTATAACGGCGAAGACTGCTATCTGGTTCACTAGAGTGAGACCACACTCTCTCTCCTCCAATACAGGATGCCTCATACTGGATCACACAAGGACACAGCTGCCTTCATCCACAGTCGCCGAGACGTGAGCAACTACCTCCCTTCCCAAACTCATGGACAAGCATCGTAGATTTACCGTTATAAAGACCCATTCCATTTTTACCCAAAGTCTATATAACCTCGCCATCGATTTTTAACTGTTTACCTCATTATATCCATTCCTTTAATTTCAATGCGTCTCCTCATCATGGCTGCATGGGATGTGTATCCATGTTCTACGATTACCGTTACAAAACCCCAAGCGAAGGTCTAATATTTCTTAGGTCAGAACCCCCAACTGGAACAGCGTCACATTAGTGCGCCTTTGACATGCTAGCGGAATCATTAAAATTAATCCTTTAAATTAAGACGGAATCTAGATAGTGAATCTAAGACGATAAAAATTAAAATATATCCAATCAATCAGGTTTTTATTAATGAGGGAAAGGTATCGAAGACTCAGAAGTTATGCGATTTCACAATATCGATCCGTGGGTGCAGCGTTCTGACACTCCTGGTAATTCAATCAAAAAACTATGCTGATTTGAGGTCAATAACGCAAACGATAGGTGTGATAGCCTGGAGTATCTTTGTTACGCCAAATGGAAACTTACCAAACAAAACTAGAGTTTGACGAAAAGTATTTTTCGTAAGAGTAACCTTGGAAAAAGGTGAAATCAAAGGCAGCTTTTCGCTTGAAAATTAAACGATTAATGCTGTCGAGTAATGCTGCCACGTGTACCCAATTTGTGACTCCCAGATGCCTTTTAGAAACCGATACTGTTAGAACCTGTTTGGAACTGCCCATGAAACCTTCGTGGTCTATAAAACTCAACCCCTATATTGAACTTACTATGACAGGTTATGCAGTCCCTTTTAACGACAGTATGGAATGATGATTGCACATATTTAATGCGCACCTAATCTTCTATATGAATTTATACATTTGCTATAGCGGTTTTTAAGCTTGTCATGAATCAAGTAGCTGAATATCTT
>JAPUBX010003630.1:0-94285 GCA_028672205.1 Proteocephalus fallax
CTTCATTGAAAAGAGCGTTGAAACGCTGTGTCCGTGTCGTCGCAGACTGCCGAATAAGAGCTGTCTTAAGCACCGTGTAGGGGCTCTCTGCCGGTGGTGCAACGATAATGTGGCGGAAACGGGCAACCAGATCCTCTGTCAGTGACGCCACGACGTGATGAAACTTGGTTTTTTCAGCGACAATTCCTTTCGACGCAAACTGAGATTCCACGACCGAAAGCCATGCCTCTATATCGTTCTTCCACGGAGGTGGAATTTTAATAGAGACGGCACATACGTCGGGCGATTGCTCAATGGGGGCGCTCATCAGAAGAAAATCCGAAACAATTATGCTCGCCAATGTCGTAATTCGCAATCCACCCGAACTGACTGGCCAACCGAACGACGCGATTCCCCCAGGAAACTCTATTGTGTCATCTTCTGTTGCCCCTGCCCGAATCAGTCCGGAGCCGCCTGACGCACGGACGACCTCCCGCACACGAAGCGGTCGTATCAGCCGAACACCCCTGCATCTAACAAACTTTGCGCGTTAATTTACCGTCTGTTAACCTGCAACCCCACCAGCCATCCTTATTGTATCTCTTCCCCTGACGACGAAGAGTCTAAGGGGGAGCCATGTAGTGACCTGATTTGTCCCTTTTTGTTTTACCGAACACGAACCGAATTCGACCCACGAACGCACCATCGCCGACTTAACGTCGAGCCTTTGTATTATTGAATCAAGAAACCTATCTTGATTATACTTTGGTTTGCGTTCTCATATATTACCCTTTTTAGACGCGTATGTCGTAAAAAGGTTAAGTGGGTTAAGTTATCGTCGAACTGCGAATCACGACACCCTTAGCCGTGGTGGTTTGACACAGGAATCGAACCCAGATAACCCCATTTTTCAACTATAACACGTCAAAATGCGGTCCCATAATGGCGTTGCACTCATAATAAACGCGGAAGACCTGAATTTATTCCAAGTCACAAGGACGAATGAGGATTCTACAACAGCTCGAATAGGCAGGACGCATCAAAATATATATCGATTACGTTATCCCTGAGACCGGCAGATGTTGACACGCCGGCCATCGCTTCACTCAAAAGTAAAAATTCCTCGGTGTTATTTGCAACACTTTGGAGTGATGGTTTGGATACAGTCTTCGATAAATGCCGCCATCGATGTTCCATAGTTACTTGGAGTGAGCTCAAACCGCATCAAGACGTTCGTCAATGACTGTATAATTCTCTTATTGTCTACTGTTCCCGTTAATTTTTAAGACTTCGATTTTGGTAACAGCGGATAGTGATATTGTAGTGGAGCCTCCAAGACAAAAAGGCCGCGGAATGTCGACACCAGGAGTCGCCGATTGATTGGAGGATCGACCAACAGGTAGGCCTCATTCGGAATAGAGTATTCGCAGATTTGAAGGATGTTACTGGGATTGTTGTTCTCGACAATATCTTGACAAATTATCACTGCGCATCTGCGTCGCATAACTTGGAAACTAATGATTAAAATCGAATGTTTCTTTTCAAAAACAGGGAACCGCCGACCTGATGAGCGCCATCATGCGCATTGTTAGCGAAGACGAGGAATTGGATAGCTCTTGTGGTACTAATAGTGGCGGACGTCTATCAGATGTATATCTTATCTTATATTGGTGGTTCAGGCGGCAACACGCATAATTACATATTTTTATTTTTATATGGATTTATTCTTTCGTGTACATTTTATATATTCGCAAAGAAAATAAACTTATTTTGAGCTTTTTAGACGCGGGTTCAGTTCGCGGAAAATTGAGCAATCCAATGTCATTGTGTGTAATTTTGAACCCCCCCCCCCATTTAATTGGACACGATTTCATGACTCACTTGACCCAACAGCTTAGTCAACCCGTTTTTCGTGCGGAGATAAGCCGATCACGAGGGCATTGAAAGTGAAGCTTTTAATTCATTACTAGGCTCACCCCTATATAAAACGGTTGACGGATACTTTTGATTACACTCATATTAATACCGAGGAGCATACATGTTTATAAATAATGTTTCAAATAAATAACCCACTGGGTGAACTTAACCGCGTGGCAATAATTGCGTTCGTTTTTGAAAGGGATGTAGTGAACTTAAATGATGTCTTAATTTATCCACGTTAAGGTCACAGCATGCGCGGTGGTGTGTGTGTTAGCCAATTTGGTGCCAGTCTAATGGATGTCATGCGTCTGGAATAATGTGGTGATTGCTGCTTGCACAAGTTGCCCTCAAGGCCTTCTAAATGGTCTCAATGGCCAGGGTCCTGTGAGCCATGGCAACGAATACATGCTGATTATTGTGGACCATTTCTCGGCAAATACTATGCTCTTGTCGTGATCGATTGATTTTCACGTTGGCCTGAAGTATTTCTGACGACCAGTGCCAATGCTGACTTCACCAAAGCGGTGTTTCGAAAGTTATTCAGCCGTGAAGACATTCCGCTCGTTTTGGTTACGGACAATCGTACACATTTCACCGCCGACCATTTGGTCACTTGGGTCAAAGGTCTCGGATGCCGGCATTTGCTCACGGCTCCCAGACATCCTCAGTCGAATGGCTTAGCAGAGAACTTCGTCAAGACCCTGAAGGCGGCTATATCATCTATGAAACCAAGTACATTTATAGACTTAGATCGGTCTATCGACAATTTCCTAATGCAGTACCGTAATGCTGATCAAGCTACAACTGGTAAAAGTCCGGTTGTGTTATTCAAGGGGCGCAAACTCAATACATCGTTCCAATGCCTTAAATCGGGAGAAGTTACCTTTTTCAAAGGGAATGATTTTCGACCGTCTCGAGGTCTTATTCTTGGAAGAAGTGGAAATCGTATGGTTACCATCCTCGATGTCACTGATTTAGCAAGTCATCGTTGGCATGTCGATCAAATCCGATTCGATGAACCAGCTATGCCCGTTACTGATGATTCCCATCCTTCTGAACCAGCCGTGACTGTCATCGATTCCCATCCAGCAATGTTAATTCCCTGATGCGAAATGCTATAATTGTGGCAAAATAGGCCACATCAAATCGGTCCGCAAATCCAAGGTTTGTGCGATTACTAACGATTCAGAGGACAATGTATCCGATATGGCTCTGATGAGTTCTAGCAGTCAGAGCGGTGGTTATATTTCCAAGGAACTCGTTAATTCACATGGAAAAAAACTGTTCTTCATTGTTGATACCGGGAGTGTGGAATCGCTCATTACCATCCATGCATTGAAGAAGTTTTGTCCACTTCCATGTATACAGAAGACCGACCAGTTGATTATTGGTATCACTGGTCATTCATTGAAAATCCTTGGCTTCTGTATGATTCCTATAATACGAGATGGCACCAGATTCCCATGCAAATTCTTGGTGTCGACGACGGGTCCAGCAATTCAACTGAGTTTCAATTCATTACCGGCAGTTGATTCCGAGTTCAAAGATCTGGTCAAAAAGTGCCCCAGAGTGACTGATGGAATGAAAATTCCCAAAGTCAAATTGATGGAGCGTAATATACTGACTCCAGTGAGCTGTTCACAATGGGCCACTCCCATTGTTACACCAATAACATCTGACGGTTGTACACCCATGATATGTGGTGATTACAGGATGAAACTCATTCGCCGATTGTTACAGAAGACATGCATTACTTCGGAACCAGAAGACATCCTCTACAAATTCAAGGGGTCGAGTGTCTTCTCCAAAATTGATATAAAAGATGCCTACTTACAGAGTCAACTGGATGACGAATCCAGTTTGCTGACAGTTATTAATACACCCTTTGGGTTATGCAGGTACAACTTTCTACCTTCTGGGCTAAATGTTGCCCCGGCTATTTTCCAGAATTGCATCAATGGCATATTGGATGGCCTTAATGGTATTGAAGTTTACCAAGATGACATTTTTATAATAGTAACGACGCTACAGGCCCTTTCACTGGCCGCCAGTTACCGTTTGCCAAACTTTATATATTCTTAAATGTACCTCCTCGTTGTTATATCCTTTATTCTTCTTAACTTATTCTGCATTTTCTACGTATAATCGTCACTTCAATTTTGTAAATTTTAATGCTGAAAGTTTTGGTCTTAATCGTGATCTGATTGAAGGATAAATTGCATGATGACTGATGGACGAAACACTCGATCATAAATTACAATATTTCCCACAATTAACGACATTTAAAATCGTGACAGCCTTGAATGTCTGTGGTAGACGCTGGTCGCGACCTCATTTGCATGAACAGCGTGCTTTAATGAATGTACAATTCGTAGATGGACTAACTGCCAGCTCGGTCAAATGGAAATCTTATTGATAAACACTACTGTGGCTGTTTAATTCTGGACTTTCCGTGTGTGTTTTAGATGGAGGGATAACAGTCTTTTAGTTAATTCGGTTGACGTGAAATTCGCTCAGATTGGATGTCTTGCCTTTCGGACCACGAGGACAGTTAATGTCATAAAATGGTAATTAATTAAACGCATATCGAACAGTATCAAGTCAACATGCTCATATTCGATACACCCAACGGATGTGCTCAAAACCCCTTCACACCCCTATTTAATTGGACACGATTTCCGGACTCATGTGACCCAACTAAGCCAACCCATTTATTATATTGGGACTACGTGTCGAAATAGTTTGGTAAGCTCGTATCTAAGGGAAGCCTATAACGACTCGAAAACTACTCACTGTACTCATTTGTGCAGATTCACGAAGATGTCGAGACGGTCCATGCACCGCGATGTCTATACGTGGCCACTCGACGTCTCCTGACCTCCGAAGGGCCATACGAGCAATCCCGTGATGAGCTGCAGTCTGCTCAACTTATGGAACGCCTGGCGACGATCGTTCGGCAGTGTAAGATCGATCTAGAATGCTGGCCTGTACAGAACCTTCGCAGACTTGGATACCATCGGGATCTTATTGTTTTGGGATTGTGGCGCCTCCAAGAAGAAAAGGCGGCGGACTGTGGACCCAATGATTCGCCACCCGATTGGAGGATCGACCAACAGGTATTCGTCATTCACATTTGGGTATTTCCAGCGTTGAAGAAAGTGTTGGACTTGGACTTTTGTTCTCTGAAATACCTGAACAAATAAACCCCGCATATCTGACCACATTACTTTGAAACTAATCATGAAAATCCAATATTTTTTGGCCAACAGGGAACCGCAGACCTGATGGGGGCTACCATTCGCATCCTAGACAGTGGTGTTGGTAAGACCGAGACCCTGGATTTAAGTCATGCAACTGAAAACGGCGGGCTTCTGCCCCCTTTAAACAGCATCATATCGTAGTGGTTTCGACGTTGGCCCATCGCTAGAGGAATCCGTTCACGGGAAAATGCCCAATAAATTTTTTTTCTGCTTGTGTGCTTTGTATATTTATACACATTGATAATAAACTCATTCTCCGCTTTTCGGGCACTTTGTTTGCACCACGCGTGCAGTTGGCAGATCAAATGGCGATACCATAATGATTATGGGCATAATCCATACCGCAGTCGGATGTCATTGGGGGTGCCATCCCTCCTATTTGATTGGGCAGTATTTTTGGACACAACAGGTTTGACCCGACAGGTTTTTCAACATATTTATCATGGGAGGATGAGCGAATTGAAGTCACCACTTAATCGTGATCTTATTGGTAGATCACTCGACATGTTAGCCGCCCACGCGCGGCGGTCGGAGGCTGCAAGGTCAGAACAGATTCAGATCCAGCACAGTTTCCGACGACACATCACAGAGACCTTCTGCCGCTCTAATCGCTCCACGTCTTCCTCGAAGGTGCCGATCCACGTTTTTAGTTGTGCTGGACCAACCTGTGCGACATGGTGACGGCGACGCAAGAGAGAGGTTTGTGAGGTCTGTCGCTGGGCGGCGCAGAACGTGGCCGAACCCCTGCAGCCGACGCGTTGTTCTAGGGTTGACAGGAATTTGAAAGCTGGGACATTATCGAATGGTGAATAAGTCTTGTATATTGGTTGGGAATGTCGAGAACACTTTAGTTTTCGACGTGTTTATCTCCATACCGACTGCCTGTGTAAGGTCGTTTATTCGGCTTAGTACCGGTTGCAAGGCAGTAGAGGTGTCTCCCTGGACAACGATATCGTCAGCGAACTCCAAGTCGCCGATGAAAACAGTTTGAAGTCACTGGTACGCCGTTGAAATCGGCGAGGGCTTAATGCATAACCCAGTTCATTGCGCAGTTGAACAGTACGGACGATAGAGGACTACCTCCTCGGGGGTTGGCGTTCAGGAGAAACTCTCCCGACTCTTCGCCGTCGATATGAAATTATGCTCGGGTGCACGAGTAGTATTGCTTGACATCATGGTTTCGCCATCACTCATTCCGTTAAGCTAGAATTGGATTAGCTTTTATCTCAGGGTATCCTTGAACGAGTCGACTGTTTATTATGGGGTAACCGAGTGATAACATACAGGAAAACCAACGGCTTAATCCTTCTTTTTGATTTCCAAGATATATTAGCCAGACTAAACGCTTTGGTAATTTTCTCGAAAATCGACCTACAGAACGCATGTGCGTAGCCGCCGTTAGAAGAACAACCTGTGGAGCTGTCTACGATTAATATGACGTGATTAATATATGATATTATCCAGGTAAAACAACATGCCATTCGGTTGAACGATTGCAAGAGGTGCGTTCCAGAAGACCATCACCGAGATGCTGGCTGGATTGCATATTGTTGGAACAATCGAGCTTGGTAACTTTATTGTCTTCGCATCCAGACTCGCCGTCGGACTCGTCACTCCACTCTCTCGTACTTCAATTACGTAAGATAGTCTTTCGCGTCAATGGGAGCAAGATGCTGGTGTTCACTGTTCCGTCACTGTCCCAACTACGTTCTCGCATTGATGGGATTGAAGTATAAAGTTGATGCTGATTGAATTCTTTCCATCGTAAAAGCTATAATTTTTTTAAAATTCAATTACCGAATCTACGTCTTCCATCAGTTGTCTACAAAGCTACAGCATGTTTATTGCACATTTTTCTATAATTACCAGTCCCCTATGCAGGTTAATGAATTCCGATGGCATTATTTCGAAGCTTATGTCCATTTGAGCCGTAGTGCGCGTAATGAATAGAGCCTTATGCGTTTGCAAACCTTTGGCCTTCGTTGAAGTTACAATTTGCTTCTTTCAAAATTTACCACGTTGTTGCTATTTCCTGTATTCGTGGTATCTTATACTAGTCATAAATTTCTTTCGTTTAAGTCCTCGTGACTTTAATATGAATAAAACAGAGAACGCAGCAGTTTCCAAACTAGCTTGTAAGACGTCTCACTAAACGTTGTCACTAGTAATACATTCGTGATCACAGCCTGTGTTTGCAAAACTGTGTACACTTCGGGGGTTTAATTTGCATTTCTTGCAAATTTACCTCGTTGTTATTTCGTTCATTCCTGTTAAATTATTTTACACGTGCTATGTACAATCGTCACTTCTGATATCATTTTTGTTTGTTGTCACATTTAAGGCTGACAGTTCTGGTCCTCGAGACCTTTATAAAGTGAATAACAATGTTGTTATTGTTGTGTCAGTAGTCATGTCTAATGATCCATGTATGATCACTATTTACTATATCGATTTTATTTACTGTAGATTTAAATAGCAAAAATAATTAAGGTATTCGCGATATGAAAAACAAGACGAAGAAGACTAGCACGTTCAGCATTAAACTTTACACCAAGCATAATTTTTCACGAATACATGGTAAAATACAAAGGTAAAAATGGAAAGAGATTTAATGAAAACCTCAAGGAATATGTTTGGCCAACGTCTAATGCCCGTCCATCAAGAACGGTTTTGTGATCAGTACTTTAATAAAGCGAAGACACATTCAGCATTTAATTTGCGAAAATCATCCGATTTTTTAAATACCGGCATATTAATGCTCCGCATTATTTATGTCTTGTTTATGCAACGAGTAGTGATCTTTTTACCCTTAAAAGTCACTTAATCTCCTTATTTCTATATTTGTGTATATTTTCCCAGTTCTGGAGATCTGGAGAGAGCACTCATTATCGCCGCCTTTCATAGTCTGAGAAATGCGCGTTTTCGGATGACGAACGTCACTCATCCTGTTGACCCGTATTTCATGAACTGTCGTCATTTCTACCCAGTTGACATCTACTCATGTCAGTCTGCAATAAAAGTAACGGACACAGCGCGGTGTTTGGTCATCGCTTTTAGGTTGGCGCATCGTGTGCGTGTTGCCGTATATTTAATTGGTATTGTGCTCCGATACCGAACATGTTAGGAATTTTGCAATCTTGTATCATTAAAGTTTTTGCCATATCTGTCGAAAACGAAGAACTGTTTGGAAGGGAATCAACGGCCATTGCATTATGTGCGTTTATGTTCTTCTCCCTTTGCTTTGAAATTTGTGTTCATCCTTTGACATTTTAAAACCACAAGCTTTGAAATCAATGCATGGACTTTCGGATCCGCAGTCTCGCTGATGCTGACTTTAAAAAAAATTAAAACAACCATTTTTATATGCTCCAAAGCAGTTGTTAGTAAGCAAAATTGTGTGTTAACAGGCGACAGAACTTTACTATATTTCGTGTTTTAACAGCCTGCTTCATGCAGGTGTACACCAACAGCCCAAGGTTCGACTTCTTCGACAAACGTCTTGACAGCTTTGCCCCTTTTACGGCGACTTCGACTGGGCCTGATACTTTGTACCTTGCAATCCATGGTTTCTATTACACTGGACGCGGGAACCAGACAACCTGCGCGTCCTGCCTCGCGTGCGCCGAAGACTGGCGACAGATTCTCTCGTTTGTCGAGATTGTCCATGCACCGGACTGCCTATACGAGGCTACTCTTAGTCGCCTGGAGCCTGATTTGCCGCACGGGCATTTTCTTGATGGGCCCGCGTGTACTCGTCTAGTAGAACGTCTGGACACCATCTCTAAAGAGTGTAGTGTGGACACTGAATGCTGGCCTGTACAGAACCTTCGCAGACTTGCATACCATCCGAATCTTATTGTTTTGGGGTTGTGGAGCCTCCAAGAAAAAAAGGCGGCGGAATGTCGATACCAGGAGTCGCCGATTGATTGGAGGATCGACCAACAGGTAGGCATCATTCGGGGTAGGGTAGTCGTAGCTTTGGAAGATGGTTACGTGAATGTTTGTTCTCGACAATATCTTGACAAATTATCACTGCGCATCTGCGTCGCATAACTTGGAAACTAATAATTAAAATACAAATTCTTTTTGTTAACAGGGCACCGCAGACCTGATGAGCGCTACCAATAAAATCCTCGACAGTGGTCTTTCGGAAAATGACAGATTAAATAGACCTTTTAATGTTGAGAACCCCACAGGTTTGCCGCCTGTAAGCAGTCTATTATCGTGGTGGTCTAAACGTTGGCCCACTGGTTGAGGAAACCGATCAAGATGGGAAGCATTATTTAAATTGTTATTTTCGTAAACATGTATGTGTTTCGTGTTATGAATTGAAAATAAACTCATTGTGCACTTTTCAGAAACGCTGTTTTCGTTCGATTCGGCCAATCTGGGCTTAACAAATCGAGACTACTTTGAGGGCGTATAACAGCTAACATGCGCACTATTGATGACAATACTTATTATTATTTCGTATAATTTGCGACTATTTTATGTACATCATAGTAACTTCACTTGGGGCTACACTTAACAGTCGCGCATTCTCCTTATTTTGATCGTCTCTCAATAAGTCCATTACAGACAAGGTAGAAATGTGTGCAAATTAGCTTTGTGGTAAAGGGATAATAGTATTAGCTTGCAGAATGTCTGGCAAACTCCTTTTCAGGACCGACATCCATGACGTGGTATGTGAAATCTCCAAATATTTCCATTTTCTGAGCGCATATCCACAATCACGTCCGCCAACACGAAAGTTACAACCAGACGCGGCTTTTGTCATTGGGTCATGCAATGCGTCATCAAAAGATAAGAGGTAGCCAATTTCATTTATCCTAACCCGTAATTTGCTTATAATTAGAACGAGGTGACGCATTCGGACAAAGTTGGCTTTGTCCGCGAACCTGTAGAATTTACTTACCGTAACCTGACCATTTAAAGATTATTGTGACATATTGTCGAAATCGGAGGTTTTTTCTCGAATTAACTATTGAATGTCTCTCTTTATAAACCCTATTTCATGAAATTGGAAATATACGAAAAAATGTTAACATGATAGTTTGGCTGAACATCATTAGATGTCAGAAGGACACTTCACCAATAGACCAAAAATGCACTCATGATCACAGCTTGTGTTCTAGGTATAATCACCACTTGCTGCATCGATTTAATTTGTTGTGACTTAATAATACTAATTATTATTATTATGGTATTCGCGGCATTATGCTCACGAATACCAAGACATTCGGCGTTAAAATTTGCACCAAACATAAGTTAACGCGATAAAGGAATTAAGTACGAAGTAAATTGGGAAGAAATTACATTAATATGATAATAAAGCGAATACTATTATTATCATTACTGCCTATCTTAAATGTTTTGAGATATGGTACATAATGAAGACACCTTCAGCATTTAATTTGCGAAAATCATCCGATTTTTTAAATACCGGCATATAAATACCTCGTATTATTTATGTCTTGTTTATGCAACGAGTAGTGATCTTTTTACCCTTAAAAGTCACTTAATCTCCTTATTTCTATATTTGTGCATATTCGTCTAGTTTTGGAGATTATCATTGTTTTGGGTTATTGGAGCCTCCAAGTCGAAAAAGACAGCGCAATGTCGACACCAAGGTGTAGTTGAATTTGAGGATCATCAACAGGCGGGCCTCGTTCGAAATATGATGATACACTTGGATTTATTGGATGTGTTACTGGATGACTGGCGCTCGACAATATTTAAACAAATAATCCTGCGTGTATGTGTATCATCTGAAACAAACTACGAAACTTCAATATTGGTGGTTCATAGGAACTGGAGATTTTGATGAAGGACCCCATATCATCCTCTTTAGTGGTATTGTCAGAAACAAAACGTTGTATCGTGACATCGACATGCCGAGTACTTTCCAGACGTCTGCCGACTTGTGAGCGAGTCTCTCTAGGAGTGTTCAGTATGAACTTACAAAATCCGATGCTACATTGAATACACATCCCAAAGATCCATTACGAGAGAGCGTGTATATACATTTATCATTGTTGTTCAAAATGCGGTAGCCGATCGGATCACCTCTTATTGTTTGATCTGGTTATTTTATCACTCTATATTGACTAAGGTATGATTTGATCGCGTTGCAAAACCACTGGATATGCAAATTGCCGTTCCGACTCGCGAACCCATCATCTAAATTATAATATTGGCACAAAACTTTACCTCCGGAAAAATCATTATAATGGATGTTTGTAAATTGGCTGTCGGAAGGAAATCAACACTTGACAGAAGATCATTGGCACTCGTTTTATGTACGTTTATTTTGTGCGAATCTGATTAAATATCAAGGTTTTGATAAATATGTGTCAATTTAAATATGTCAATGCCCTAAGGTCCAGTTATAAAATAAACAAACAATCCGAGCAATCCCAGTATCTCCTCCTATGGCGCTATGCTAGATCCGTCTTGATGAATGTACCAAGTCGGATCAGATTTTGGTCCACTTTTGTTTCCGGTGACACAGATCGCCATTAGTCTAAAGTCTCCGGCCCTCCAGGCCCGCTCTGTCGGTTGCGATTTATCGTAAACCTTTGATTTTTATTTAAATAGCCTGTGTGATGCAGCAGTACATCAATAGCTCGCGGTTCGTAACTTTCGAGCAGCGGTTAGAGTCCTTTAATTGTCTACCGGACTCTTTATTCGGCGACGGGTCGCCTTGTCCCTGGGAACTTGCTCTTGACGGCTTCTACTTCACTCAACGCGGGCACAAGATATCCTGTGCATCCTGTCTTGGAAGCGTTTCCGATTGGCCATGGACTCGTGGAGACGTCGAGAATAGGCAGTGGTGTGCAACTGCCTATACGCGGCTACTCGACGACGTCTCCTGGTGTCCGAATTGCCGCACGAGCATTCTCTTGATGGACCGGCGTATACTCGTCTAGTAGAACGTCTGGAGACCATCTCTAGACAGTGTAGTGCGGACACAAAGTCCTGGCCCGTATGCAACCTTCGAAATCTTGGATACCATCCGAATTTAATTGTTTTGGGGTTGTGGAGCCTCCAAGACAAAAAGGCCGCGGAATGTCGACACCAGGAGTCGCCGATTGATTGGAGGATCGACCAACAGGTAGGCCTCATTCGGAATAGAGTATTCGCAGATTTGAAGGATGTTACTGGGATTGTTGTTCTCGACAATATCTTGACAAATTATCACTGCGCATCTGCGTCGCATAACTTGGAAACTAATGATTAAAATCGAATGTTTCTTTTCAAAAACAGGGAACCGCCGACCTGATGAGCGCCATCATGCGCATTGTTAGCGAAGACGAGGAATTGGATAGCTCTTGTGGTACTAATAGTGGCGGACGTCTATCAGATGTATATCTTATCTTATATTGGTGGTTCAGGCGGCAACACGCATAATTACATATTTTTATTTTTATACGGATTTATTCTTTGTTGTACATTTCATATATTCGCAAAGAAAATAAACTTATTTTGAGCTTTTTAGACGCGGGTTCAGTTCGCGGAAAATTGAGCAATCGAATGTCATTGTGTATAATTTGGAACCCCCCCCATTTAATTGGACACGATTTCATGACTCACTTGACCCAACAGCTTAGTCAACCCGTTTTTCGTGCGGAGATAAGCCGATCACGAGGGCATTGAAAGTGAAGCTTTTAATTCATTACTAGGCTCACTCCTATATAAAACGGTTGACGGATACTTTTAATTTCACTCATATTAACACCGAGGAGCATAAATGTTTATAAATAATGTTTCAAATAAATAACCCACTGGGTGAACTTAACCGCGTGGCAATAATTGCGTTCGTTTTTGAAAGGGATGTAGTGAACTTAAATGATGTCTTAATTTATCCACGTTAAGGTCACAGCAAGCGCGGTGGTGTGTGTTAGCCAATTTGGTGCCAGTCTAATGGATGTCATGCGTCTGGAATAATTAAACACATCATTTAAGGTCACTACAGGCCCTTTCACTGGCCGCCAGTTACCGTTTGCCAAACTTTATATATTCTTAAATGTACCTCCTCGTTGTTATATCCTTTATTCTTCTTAACTTATTCTGCATTTTCTACGTATAATCGTCACTTCAATTTTGTAAATTTTAATGCTGAAAGTTTTGGTCTTAATCGTGATCTGATTGAAGGATAAATTGCATGATGACTGATGGACGAAACACTCGATCATAAATTACAATATTTCCCACAATTAACGACATTTTTAATCGTGACAGCTTTGAATGTCTGTGGTAGACGCTGGTCGCGACCTCGATTGCATGAACAGCGTGCTTTAATGAATGTACAATTCGCAGATGGACTAACTGCCAGCTCGGTCAAATGGAAATCTTATTGATCCGCACTACTGTGGCTGTTTAATTCTGGTCTGTTGTGCCCGATCGCCTTTCATATTTCGCAGTGATTCTATCTTCGCCATTTTGACAGATAGATGTTCGGTCTGAGTTCTGGGCCTATAAACAACCTCGTGGACTTTCCGTGTGTGTTTTAGATGGAGGGATAACAGTCTTTTAGTTAATTCGGTTGACGTGAAATTCGCTCAGATTGGATGTCTTGCCTTTCGGACCACGAGGACAGTTAATGTCATAAAATGATAATTAATTAAACGCATATCGAACAGTATCAAGTCAACATGCTCATAATTGATACACCCAACGGATGTGCTCAAACACCCTTCAGACCCCTATTTAATTGGACACGATTTCCGGACTCATGTGACCCAACTAAGCCAACCCATTTATTATATTGGGACTACTTTGCGAAATAGTTCGGTAAGCTTGTATCTAAGGGAAGCCTATAACGACTCGAAAACTACTCACTGTACTCATTTGTGCAGCTTCCCTTGGAAGAGGTATCTAAGAAGCCTTCTAAGATACATGATGATGTTGGGTTTATTCGGTTTAACAACACTTCATTTATAATTTTAAGGGAACCCGATATTTGAATTCTTTGTAGTACGGATCTTGGTTCTGAGTACGTTATATCCCTGTTTCGATAAGGCCTGTCATACATACATTTCGCCATTACGATTAATATCGATCAATGACGAGTTCGATTCTGCTTGAAACCATGTCGAATTCTAGTAGTAGGGTTCGGTGTCCTATTCTATCAATCGCGATATGAAAAATTGGGCCATGATTCTATGGGCGGGCATTACGGATAGGGCCTTTCATTGGCCGCCGTTGCTCATTCGAAAAATATTCTATATTTCGAGGGTATGTTAGCCCTGCAAGTTTCCTAACAAATTTACCTCCTTTTTAAATTACTCGGAATCGTTTGCTGAAAATTATTTGAATACAAAATTATAAAAAAATTAAAAATAAACAAGCAAGGGATGAACCGTTTGCAAATGCGCCACTTAGAGAATCGATTTTATTTCTTACATATTTAAATCAAAATCTCCAACAAATGTAAGTACAATTATAATAACAACGAGGTCAATTAGGTAGAAAGTAAATTAAACCCCCAACGAAGATAAAGTTTTGCCAACGCCTAATGACGTCTCGTTTCCTAAAGGCCTGTCTGTGTTAACCATCCAAGAGATTGTCGTTCAACGCAAATTCACTAGTTGTACACTCTTAAATGCTCGATTTACCCACCCATCCCCTCTGTTCAACTTTATATAAGCACGAATCTCTTCGCACCGACTTGTTAGTAACACATTTAAAAAAAAGCAACAACCATAACGAAAAGTGAAGACATTTATTTCGGAGTTATCGTTCACTTCGGGCGTCTCTCTGGTAGAACATACTAACTGGATCCTTACTGCGTCGAGTTTATTTGTCACGCTTGTTAGCGATGCAAGCCTTTTCCGTTTATTAACGTCCTTTAAGAATCCTTACCACATAAAGCAATTAGAAATGAACTTTGACGTCACTGTTGGTCAAAATTGGTGAGGAAAAGAATTAGGAGTTTCATTGTCTGATTTAATTTTCTGCATACATTTACAGATCGCATGCTACGTGCACTCGAATAAGAATGTACGACATTAATAAACAAAGTTTTCAAGTTTGATACATTGCTCCTCCACCTTAAATGTTTCGTTAAAAATTGGGAAAGACATAAAAAAAACAGCGACTCAGTGCACATTCTGAGAGGTTCGGGAATTTGACGGGTGCGAGGACAGCCACCGGATAAGAATGCAGATTGGGTAGATATTATAAACCTAAATTATTAAATACTCGCACTGCTAATCAACCGTCTGATTGAAACTTAGCAGGATTGGCATTCGGTTAACACAAAGCCGCCGAACATAGAAAATAATCGTGAGATAAATTGGATTGTCGCGGATGCTTGTGAGATATCAACGTAGACTTACTTCTCGTGGATGATGAACAGTGTCTTTCACGTCTGTCAATGCGACTGAGAGGTGACGTTTAGTTGTGTATTTTTACAAAACGAGGTGGATAGAGAGTGTTGAAATGGTAATATAAACAGGAGCTGACAAAATGTGACGGTGATCATTATAAAGTAAAAGACTTGCACGAGGTGCTTCAAGCGCACCATTTGAGTGATTAGACTAAATATGTCTTTAACGGGCAAAATTTAGATGCGCTAACATTTTATTTACAAATAACAAGGTAAGATAAGACTTACCTTTGGCACGTGTCGGAGGAACGACGAAAAATGAGCCGAGTATTCTCAGCTGCGGTTGGAACTCTTATCTGTCCCCTTTAAGGTTCAATATTCTCAGTGATTTTCGAGGCTCAAATTCCTTGTTTTTTCGTCATTTGATTCGCCAGAAGCGTCGCTTTCTTTACGTCAGCATGGTATTAAAAATAACCCTCTAATCTCTTTTTCGACATGAAGTTTATAAAAGCGTTTTATCAAAACATTTTTCTAAATCAACGGATTTTAATTCCTGAAAGTTATGAAAACAAATAGGAAAGAATACACATGAAGGATCGTGTTGCATACACGTTATTAAGGCTACGCACAAGGTTCGCGAAACGCTGTCAACATTGTAAAAGGTAGTGATTTTTAACCTTTTATTTTCCTATAACAGTCTACGATAAGACTTACAATTTGCACGTGTCGGAGGAACGCGTAAAATGAACCGGAGTATTCTCAGCCCCAGTTCGAACTCTTATCTGTCCTCCCTCTCGGTTCGATATCTGTAGTGATTGTCGAAGCTCAAATTCCGGGCGTTTTCTTCGCTTGATTTGGCCGGACTGGTACGACAAAAACAAACCAACAAACTGTCCGGTTAACGAATGCGCGCCCATGTGTTATCAACACATTTAAAGAAACAAAATAACAACTATACCGAAAAGTGAAGACATTAATTTCTTGGTTATTAATCACTATCCGAATAAAATCCTTTGTGATCTCCCGTAGTGCTGCTTTTAGTATTTCGAAAAACATGCAACGCTATATAAAAGATTCCTTAAGCCAATGAAATAACAACACCTTGTGTTCCTAGTAGATTCGCAGTTTTATGGTATAGACATTTCTTATAACTTCTAATTATTTCGATGCGGAGTTTTACAATGATATTTACTTCGTTTTACTCAGCCAGAGCATCATTTGTGGAGCTGCGATGAGCATGGAAATTTATTTTTTCTATCTTCTTGGGATGCTGGATGGCGACGACTAAGGGTGTGTAATGGTCGCCAACTTCGCCTCAAGCGGTTTGTTGCCAGCTCTTGGTGTATCTGGGCTATCGCTTTCGATCAAGCTCCCTACTTGCTTGTGCCTTCCGACGGTACCACAATACGTGTTTACGAATGCATGGTCCAATATGAGGTGAGTACACAATCTCGCATTATCAACATTAGTCTTTGCTCAAAATGCTGGAGTTTTCTCCATTTATATCTGACGGAGAGTGTCCACCGTTGAGAACCTTGACAATCAGGACTGCTTGACAGTGACTCAATCCCATGTTATTGTCCGAACCTACTGCATCCACGATTCCGTGTTACCACACTTAAGCAGCCAATTACTTGTGCGCACTATTATTCATTATTTAAGTTTCTACGTGTCATTTATTTGTTTTAATGGATTTAGCGTATTTCTCATGGTCCGTAAAAAAACAATATTCAGAAACATTGTTTTTAATTTGTAGCGGTGGAAAGCCTCTACTGGATTTTCCTCTTCCAATCTTTCACCTGCCGATCCTCCTCCATACTCTCGTAAAGACTATGATCAGATCAGCTGGACTAGTCTTCCATCAACTCGATGGCAGTGGGAGACTAAAAAATGGGAATACATGCTCAAACACTGTGAAGATAAAGCGGTAGGCTATTTTCTTGTTAATTCAAATTACAGGGATGGGAGTATGCAACGTCTTTTGGTGCCGATGCAGTGTTTTCATCTTTCTATTGCCTGGACTCTGTTGTTCGAAGGCGCCGCTGTCAGAGAGTACGAAAATTTATTGGACACGATCGTTGGCTTCTCTGTTGTGTCCCATCAAGTGACATTGAGACACACAAAGTATCTCGTCGTCAATCCAACTCTATTCACGTACATCAATTGGCTGTAGGTGGACAAGCAATCCGCTTTCAACCTTTGGGCTTTCTAGCTTTGTGGGCAGTGACCACAGATGGAAGGGTAAGTCTCAACCCTGTTTGAATATTCATAAATACCCACCATCATAGGTCATATACCGAGTTGGAATTCGTCGTGATAATCCCGAAGGCAATAAATGGAACGAAAGTAGTCTCCTGGTGAATTTTGATGCCTCGACGCGACGACAGGCCCCAGAAAGCCATCAACCTTTTGCTGTTGACGTGCATGCAAATCAACAGGGACTCGTGGTTGTCCTAACCGACGATAACCAGATATTTCTGCGGGCCGGTGTGTCCTGGCAAAACCCATATGGTATAGCGTGACTTTCCGATTCACGCAAACTCTTAGGAATTGCTTGGCAACTGCTGCTCTGTTCACCACCGCCAATGCAAATTCACGAACGCCTCGTTTCCATGAGTACTGGCCAGCACGCTCTGTGGGTTTTGACAAACAGCGGACGCTGTTGGTTTCGAGTGGGTCTTGATGGAGACTACCAATCAGAACCACTAAAACAATGGTCATCGATGGCTGGTCACTTCAGAGCTCTTTCGGTTTCCCCCACCGATCAAGTAACTCGTAACTCTTTCTTTAGCACTGTGATTCAAATCCATTAAGTGGTTGTCTAGATAAGTGTATTTGCAGAAACGCGTCTGATATCCTGTCTACCTCAATTCAGGTATTCGCAATTGATCGATACTCCAACAGACTCCTCTATCGATGCGGTATCTCCCCAGTAACTCCTGGTGGAGAAGTGTGGGTGAGGCTGCAATTGCCGCTTCTACCGAATGGGGATGACGAAAACAAATTCGATCAACAAATCGCGCCCGTTTTTGGACCATTCAGTCAGCTGAGGCAACCACAGAATCATGTCATCCAGATGTTATCACAAATTCTTCAGCTTGTACGAGATACAAATAATTCATCTGACGGCTTTATCAAATTGGACCGCCTAAGTCCACATGATGATTGTACGTTTCAGTTCAATGACTTTCTATTTTGCTATAATCGTCGGGATGCGCTGAGCAGTTTTTGTAATCCCCTCACGGTGTTTTAAAAGAGGCCTAGATCATCTGCTTGGTAAACTTGGTCTTTTCGGTTTGCCTCAAAGCAATTTTTCTAGCTTGAGTGACCATTAATTGATTTTCTTAAAGATTTACCCTCTTAGAAATGGTTTAGATCAACAATCGAGAAAGACACAACTTCATTTTTAAGCATCATACAGGGCATTTCGATGTTTAATTCTCATTCTGCGGAAGCTCGTATAATAGATGACCCATCTCATCCCCTCTATTCAAGTTTATCTAAATGTAAATCTCTTCGACCAATGCGGCAGCAATACTGTTCAATACCGACAAGAACGACGGCCGATCGCAAATCGGTATTCCTCATTCGTCCCCATTTTTAATGTCACTCGCACAAGTGAGGCAGGAATTAAAACACAATTTTCATATCTAGTACTTGTTTATTATATTATTGTTTATACTGAATGATTTGGTCTGTGTGACCTCAATGACTCGCTTACCATTATTATCATTATTATTCTATTTTCCAGCTTTTGAGTCAACCGCGTCAGTTGCGCAGGTAACTGATATGCTCTATAGCATTGTTGAGCTCGCTCATTCCACCTTAGCACGATTAATTAAAGTGACAGAACAGCTTGATCGTTTTTAGCCGACCTCCACTCGTGTTTTGGGCCACAAACTTCGAAAACTCCTAAACCCCGGAAAACGCACCTCCATCCACACAAAGGCCCAGGTGAACACCTTCTTTGGAGGTCTCCGACAACTTCTTATAAAAGACCCCCTGGCCTCCGAAAAGACATCGAGGCCAACTTCGGGAGAGGACCATAAAGCTCCTCCCATCGGGCATGTGCCGCCTCGGCTGTCGGTTGTATGTGCCGGCGCCATGTCTGGAGTCAACACCGGAGCCCCAGGTCTGCCTCTCTGTTGGCGAATAGGCGGCATCCTAACAGGTAATCCCTTGAACACCTAAAGCCCCAATGTTTGCAGTCAACTTGGAACTCATACCCTACTTTACGCCCGAGGGTACACCGGCGTCGTCGTCGCAATGGTATGATCACATCGTGGATTCCCTGTCATCATCTGCCGCAATCAATCCTACTGGCGATTACATGCATGCTACCCCACGCCATGTAGGCTATTGTTGGTTCTAACCGTGTTCTCTAGGAACCCTGGCATTGTTCCTATCCGGTGGAATTCATGCAAGGCATCATCTCACATCCACCGCAAACAACGGCATCCAAAAAGTACCGGAAGCCCGTTTGGCTCCAAGCCCTGGCCATCGTCAGTCATCTGGCCTTTAAACCGGATCCGGAGTTTTCTGTCTCTTGTATCTCCCGGTTGAAAAGTCAACTTTCCATCTGCGAGGACTTCTCTGAACTGCCACCACAGACCCAGGTATCTTTATACTGGTAAATACTTCTGACCAACAGCGTTTAGCCGTTGGTTTATTCAATTTTTCGCCGTTCCTTCCAGAAACCTGACCAGCTAATGGCCGATCAAATTTCCTGGATTGGACACATTGGCGTCCTTTCTCCATTTATGCCACGTTCCTTGAAGTACATCTACTCCCATGGTCGTCAGAAACACTCCGAAAACTCTTTCGTTGGCACCCGCGAATCATCCGCCCCCTCTTCAAACTCTACAGCAGACCACACTCAGAGGTCTCGTGAGCGAGCATACTCTGGGCCGTCATTGAAATCCCCTCACGCTAATCGCTGTCTCCTCGCCGTTTACGTCAAACCAGAGTTCGTTTGCGGCAACGAGAACGCTGGAGACGACGATTCTATCTTTGAAATGGCTATCAGTGAGCAGAGGTCCGTTGACGTCGTTATTCCCCGCTGGGTTTTGCGCTTCCTGTCGTCTACGGACGCCGATGAATGGCTCTCCTACGTCGAGACGGGGAGAAGAGTGAGGAGAGACGTCCGCGGAGAGTATATGCGGCGCTGTGGAAAGATCTGGATTGTGTCTGAGCAGGCGGAGATCTTTTGGGCCTCCGCAGACACCCATCAGCCCACCGAGAGCTGGTCTTGGAGCAAGGTGAGTAGTTCGTTGTTGGAGTCCTCTTTTCAACAGCGGTGAGCGTATTCCCGAGGCCCCATAGCCCCGAAACACATTGAGACGTCTATTCGACTCTTACCTGTTAGATCGGTGGTCATGTCGCTGGTGTTGACAGCATCGCCTTCGAGAGGCTGGACGGCAGCGCTGTGGCCCAGGTCACGTGGGCCCTGGGCCACAATGGCACCCTCTGGGCCCATCGCCCCGACTGGTCCCCGGAAAGCAGCCCAGAGCAGCAACTGCAGTTTTCCGTGAAGCACTTTCCTCTTGACACGCCCCGCGTGCAGACCGACTGCCGGCAATTCGCGGTCTTCGAATTCCAAGTTTGGCGAGCCTGGCAGGGTTATTCGGCAAGGTAAATCGACAGCCTCTAGGGCGGACCATGACCGTTTCTATGAATGCGCCCCGATTTCTGTTTATTTCATGTCTCGAGAGGTGACCACGAGGTTAACGGGTGCACACTGGACACCCCCTCGGCATTGCACAATGCTTACCTCATCGTCAGCTGGTGTATTTGTGTACTCTTTTTTTTTATTGCAAGCGTTTTTTTTCAATTGATTGAGTGTTTTGTTTGTTTCCGTGCGGCTGCCTTCTGGTAAAGATGGATGAAAATTCCACGATGAGTCTTTGGGATATATTAAAGATGGTGGCACCAGTTGAAGTGACGAATCGTTTATCACTTAACCAACACGTGCAACTCATGTTGGTCGAATTCCTGAATAATGCGGCCGATTTCCGCCAGCCGACGGATTTTTCGTTCATGCACACCATTTTTTTGTTTTGACGGAAATCAAATCCCCGCAGTCGTGTTTCGTTTTGTTTCAGAACGATTCCCTAGCATACCTCTCTCCCTCTCATAACTTTTGGCGTCTCTTAAATTTCGTATTTATTTGCCAAGTAGAACGATAATTTGGTATTTTTGTTGAGTAGTGGATTTATTGAAAAAAAAACAGTTAATTTCAACACAATGACGTAGATGAAAGGTTGACGACAATGAAACCTTAAGAGATGCCTCTTCGATGTGTCTCGATGACTTTCTGTTTCGCGGGTTAATCGGGTATGCTGTCTGCAAAGTAAGTGGGTGCACTATAAGTAGTAATCACTAAATTGCATTAAGATCTTCGATACGCTTTGGGTTCACCGGAAAAGTCATTCAAAAGCCCAAACCGTCGTTTCTTTACGACACGGCTTCAAAGGATACATTAGAGACCCACGATGCACACACAGTCTCTCTGACCAAATTCCGATTTTTTCCCGAGAAAATTGCGATATATACTTTAGTTTTGACTGTATGGTCTCGTGCTGTTAATTAGTCAAACCCACACCACTCGGAACTTTCAGCAAATCGTTTACCGAGCGCGGTGTCATGTGGTCTCGGGATGAGCACCGTAAACAGCCCTGCACCCTCTACGACATCCATCTGCCCCCCCACACCCCCTCGGTCTACTGGCTCGGCGACTGGGAGGTGGATTTCTCTCTCCACTCTTGCCCCCCTGTGACCCCTCTTCCGCCGTGCCCCCCGAAAACGCCCCCCAGGAGCCAATCCGCTCCTCGATATGAGGAATGGGGGGGTGAGGGGGTGCTCCCCTGCACCCAGAACCACTCGTCATCCTCCTCCTCCGACGCCACCGACTCCCCGACATTCCAACGACATTCCGAGTCGCCAGATTCGACGCTCGGCGGCTCCCTCGAGGCACTCGTGGCCCAGTCGCAGCCACCACCGCCGCTGACGAATCTGGCGAAAACGGAGGAAAGCGAATCGGATGGACAAAGGTCAAAGGTCGTGGTTGTCGTCTACGCGGGAACTGCGGAGGGTCGGGTGTCACCGAAGTCGGCCTGTGATGACAAGGGCTGGCAGTATGCACCCAACCTATCTTCGGGGTGAGGATGACCTCTGATTGTTTGTAACAATTAAATTGTCTACATTCGCAGTCTGTCCGAAGCCGCGTTATTTGCTGGCCGTGTCGACATTTAATGTAAAATGTGTGCGGTAGAGCATAAACCGGTTTCATGATGATTCTCGGGGGACATTTTTACAGTTGACGACTCCAGTGCCACTCGGCTGGTCTGACCGTGGAGTTGACCCTCACGAGCACCGCGAAGATGCTGTCTACCACCACGCCATGGGGTGGTAGCGTGGGAGAATCGAACTAGCCGGCCCGAGAAACCCACTATTTATGCGCATGCCGGAGACATCCTCCTCGAGGTAGGGGGGAGGGGGACTGGGCGAGACCAGACGAGACTCCACCGCGTCTTCCTTCCATCATTTGACCTTGGCGCACTAACGGGCGGTTGGGCGTACAGCGCACGCTTTTATTTCCCAAAGCCAGGCAAAATGCGGAGCAATATAAGTGATAAGAGATGTGTGTTTGTGCGAAAACGTCAAACTGAACTTTTCTTTCACACACCACCAGAAGAAGTCAAATTAACCTTCACCCAGCTCCACTATTCGGATTGACTGAACTCGAGTTATGGGGCAATGCGTCCCAAGTCAAAGATAATTAGGTTCGAGTTAGGATAATTGCGATTCAAGTTGTCTTTTAATTCGGCGTACATGATTGAGGTTTGACTGTGGGGGTTGTGAACGTGCACGTGTTGTGCTACCCAGAAATTATTAATTGTCTTTGAAATTTAGCAACTATGGCCAGCGAGCAAGAGGCAACAGTGGTGTTCGCCGTCGACGTTGGATTCGCTCCTGCCACATCAGCACAGAGGGACCCTGGCAGGAGGTTGGTCCGCTGAAATTGCGCTCAGTCGCCTTGGCCCGTCGTTCTCGTTCTCGTCATCAAAATCATCATCGTCAGCAGGAGGACGACGACGACGAAGAAGAAGAAACTATCGACGCCTGGGCGGTTACCGACTCCGGTGAGCTGGTCTACCGGGTTGGCGTCACTCCGGACAATCCAGCGGTACGCTCTTCACCTCTTTTTTGCAACCCCCAAAACGCCCTTCCAAGTAGCTGTTCACAGAACGTGTCGGTTATCTGTAGATGCGATTGCTGTCTCTCTTTGTTTGTTCCGCCGGAGTGCGCACGCGTGATCGAGCCATTTAAACAAGCGTGACCTTGATGTGATTGATTTTTGTCGGCGCGTAACGTGTGACAGGAAAAAACCACGCCGCGTGGTTCTTGGTGGCGAAAGCGGAATCCGGTATCTACAATGTGCTCCAACGGAAAGCGCCTTCCACACTACTACAATGTCCAACCCAACCCATTGGCCTACACGAAAGACTACGAGGCTGCTCTCGATCTGGTTCAGGGCAAAGTCCGCCAGCTCTACTCTGACCCCAACCTTGTCCACACCCCCGAAACAAAGGACCTAATGAGAGATATCGCCGACGAAATCGCTCACCTCCGATTCGACAACACGCTTCTCAAAGATGCTTCAACTGAGTGGAGAAAGCGCTTCACCGAGCGGGAACTCGTTACGCAAAAGCAGGCCTTTCTCAGGAGTTCTACTCGCCTGACCGACCCCGGAGGTCAATTAACTGCCCGATATCAAGTTAATATGCACCAGGGCCGTCGCGACTGTAACTCGGTTCCCTGTGCATGCATTGAACTGAAAAAGGACCCCAGGGCCGACCTTGACATCGGAATCGGCTGGACCGATACCAATGCCAGATCAGCTGAAAATTGGGCAATCAAAGAACTTAAGGGTCTTCGAGATGAACTGCTTCCCTTGTCTGAAGAGGCAAAGAATCGATCACGGCAATATCTGGATGCTCAGGGAATTACTGATCGTTACACAGGCTTTCGCAATAACTTGGGTTACCTCGGGCGTCCTAACATGGACAGCGGTATCGATCTGTCGCTGCGGGCACCCGCACGACCTGCCATGCCTCCGCGTTGGCACCTCGGCATCGAAGATGAACGCGCGAGGGCGGTTGAAACCACAGACCACATCGCACCCCAGGATACCGATTGCGAACGTCTCGAACGAGCGACGCGCCGATGTAAAGTCAAGAGGCGCTGCGAGGATCCGGTAGAGGCCGCGGGCATTGTCTGCAAATTCCCGGGCAAGACCGAGTACGAGGATGCCTACGTGTATCCACGCGAGGTGACCTACTCGAACTTTAAACCGCCACAGACACACCGTTCGGTGTCGGAACAGCCGCCGGGCATTCGCGGACGCGGCTACGAGGTGGAGCTGAACTGCGAGAGGATCCAGAGCAAGGGATATCAGGTGAACCCGACGCCCAATTACCTGGATTACTGGAAAAGAAATGTGGGCGATCCCTCTGAGCCCCGCGAATCGGAGTACCGCGACCGCTACATGTGGCCTCAGTGCAGTGAGATACGCGTATGCCCGTGGGAAAATCGGTAGTAAAAGGATATCGATTATTGCCTTCTATTCAATGTCCGTGTCTTGCGACACATTGGACTACAGGATTGCATAATTTCATTTGCCAATAAATCCGTTCGAAGGCGTAAAATCTATTTTATATAAATTCAATGTATTATATTCTGTCAAACCCTCATAGATTCGGGTGGTTAACGCAACTTCAAAATCCATCTATAGAGGATAAACCGGCTTCTTGGGGGTTTCCTATGAATATTTTCGGGAATATTGTAGCTAGTGTCCTCCCCAGTGCCGCCCGTGGTGGCCCTTCCCGGGAATCGAACTCAGATCCTCCACCAACAGAGCGGGGATGCCAACCGCTATGGTGGGCTCTTACATTACCTTAATTCATTAATGCGTTGCAGTATTTTAAAAGTATTGTCGGTTCGAATTCCATCCGCGTGAGATCACCTGCTGCAGTGCAAACACCTAACTACAGGAATCCGATATTTATAAGCTTATTGGACCGATAATTGGGTGTTTCTCCAAGTCGTCGCTGCATCGTGAGTGTTTGCTTAAATGGCCGCGAAGTCCGGCTTTATTATCCGGGATTTAACCAGCCTGAGGTCCACGTGTATCCGTCTCTTGCGTTGATCAAGTGTTAGATGACTCTGCGGTCACTTCCACCTCTTCTTCGGGTGGCTCTGGGGACCCATCTCACCTCTGCGATATCTCCAAGAATCGTCACGGAACCATCTATGAAACCGACGCAGTGGACGAAACAAATATATCCCCCCTTTTCCACCTCATTGTAGGGAACCCAGTGGCAGCACCGACCAATCAATATACCCCTCGCGTCAGTGGCCACCACGCCCCACGGTGGTCGTCAGCTCTGGGCAATTTGCTCTCAGTTCGGCCTCCTCTGGAGTCTCCCGCTGCATTCCTCCTCCTCCTCCTCCTTCGCGTCGTCCAATGCGATGCATGACGCCGCCTGGTCCTGCCGCGGTTTCGCCCCCTCGGGCGGCAGTTGGCGCGCCATCTCACCGGGCCCAGAGGCCCTCTGGGCGCTGGACTGCGAGGGGCGTGTCTGGGTGCACGTCTACGTGGATGCCGCTGGTGTGGCGGATGATGTTGTGGCACGGTGGATTTTCGTGACGTCTCCACGCGTCTCCCAGGTTTCCTGCGGTCCCAATGGAGAGGTGGGTTCCTGTTTGGTGCGGGAGAACAAAGCGAAAGAGACCATTTTAGGTTGTCAAATGTCCGCCGACTGCATTAATTGAACCCAGTTTGCACTAAACTTCGAAATTTAATTTTATAATATTAACATTTTGTCAAAGTTGGCTATAATCGGGTGGCCGCTTTTATCGACGACGTTCTAAATCGAAATAGATCACATATTTTTGCTGCTGCCTCATGCCTGTTTCCAGTATCCTCAGCGCCACCCGAAATCCCACCAACACCATCTATTCCTCGCCATTCACACCCATGCGGGTATGAGCCCGACCTTATCTAGCTTAACTGTGGTGGTCGGTCGGGAAAAAAAGCCACATTTGTGCGACTTTCTCCTGCTAGAGGATAAAGCGGCTTCATGGGGGTTGCCATGAAGATTTCCGGGACACGTTTTGCAGGTGGTGTCCCCAGTCGAAGTCGAACCCATGTTTCTCATCAAAAGAGCGAAGATGCTGACCGTTACCACATCCTGACACCCAACCCCTTACGATCCTATTATCATTTTGCGACTCTAGGTATCTATATTCGGCCGCCGTTTATTCTTGGAGACCCCAGAATCCATGATCGAATAAATTCCGTCGAATTAAACCAGTTACAATGCGTTTATCGCAGAACTGGCATCATTCCAATGCAAATGTGTCTCTCTATCAAGCGTGGCAATTAAATATGATGCTGGCTTCCTGTATATTATAGAAAATATGCCAGAGTAAGGTGTGGTGTAACTAGAAGTCCTTAGGTGGCAAAAGCCTCATGTGTCGAAGCGAAGGACGGAGATTTTGGGTGCGTTCACGCTCCTGGACAGTTTCGTCAATGGAAGATCCAATCTGGTGATAGGTTCGACTACTTCGGTGGGAGAGAATGAGGAATTCGCGGGAAAAGGTGACACCCACAAATGCAAAGAGGATAAAGCGGCTTCATGGGGGTTGCCGTGAAGTTTCTCGAGAATATGCTTACAGGTTGCGTCCCCAAAGCCTCACCAACAAATCTAGGATGCTGACCGCTACACCATCGAGTCGCCTGGCGGCTGACTGGTCGACGGGGTTTCCATTAAGTTGGTGCTTTGGTTAACGCTCTACAAATTCCGTCTCCGAACGCAGGTGTGGGCGGTGTTTGCGGACACACAGACGCTGGCGTTTAGGAGGGGCATAACGAGGACACTCTTGGCCGGAACCGACTGGACACTGGTCTTCGAGGGCATCGCTTCGAGCGTCTGTGCCAGGGGTGCCTTGCTCCCCACCACCACCACCACCACGATGGACAGACAGGCAGACTCCTGAAATTCTCCCCTTGTGCACCTGACCGCCGTCGTTTTACTTCGTGCAAATTGTGTGCCCTATTCATTATCTATGAATATTCATTTTTATCATTCATGTATAGTAATTTGTATTCTTTTTTTACGCCATCTTTTTAATTACTTAATGGACAATAAACTGCTGTCAACGGGTTTTGTCGTGTCCGATCGTGTAAGTGCGTATCGGTGCGGTTGCCTTGGGCAGAGTACCTGCAGCACCAGGATGCCGCCTATAGTTTGTTCCAGAGTAGAAAACACAACTTTGCTTTGGTTGTCAAGCGTGTGGAAAACAACACCCTCGATAATCCATAATCGAATGCATTCCTCCAGGAGAGGAGCATTGTAGTGACCTTAAAAGCCCCCTTTTGTTTTAAGACACACGAACCGATTTTCGCCCACGAACGCTAGAGCGCCGGACTTTACGTTGTGCCTTTGTATAATTAAATCAAGAAAACAATCTTGATTATACTTTGGTTTGTGTTCCCTTTAATTACCCTGTTTAGACGCGTTTGTCATAAAAAGGTTTAGCGGGTTAAGTTATCGTCGAACTGCGAATCACGCCAGCATGACTAGTGTTTTAATTTCTCCGTGTTGATTCCATTTTAACCTTTCTGGCGGTTATAATTATTGTTAATTTCCCTGACAATTCCCCATTTTATTCTTATTATAAATCTTTTTCCTAAAATGAGTCCTTTCCCATGTTAATTACGGCTACGTGCATTTGCATCGAATTTTCCAGCTGCATTTTAATAATTAATGGATTGACTGACATTCGAATCTCATTCCCATAGACTCATACGCCCCGTGTGAGGTTGCTTATTTATTAGAAAGCCGATTGCTTATCGGGTATTACGATTCATTTCCCCAGTAAGAAAGCTGTAAAGTACGTTGTCCCTCTTTTCCCATACTGTTATGTCTAGGGGCCGTTTAGTATTTTATTAAACAATATTTTATCCATACGCGTTACCTACAGATACCATAATTTCATTTAAGAATAGTTTCTAAATTCCCATCGTTCAAAACCACTAGTATTTCCTCGGGTGGAAATGAAACACATTTTCCAAATGTCTTGCTAATGACGTGTTTTACTTCGTGGATGTTACAACTACTGCAATTGGTTAGCTTGGTTTTTTTAAAGCAAACCCTCGATTGAGGCTTGTTTTATCGAAACCATGGGAACCTCGACCTGTGTAACTTTTTAAACGCAGATAAGCGGAGATGTTTTACAGTTCAATGCACCGTTTTTTAATTTTAACTTGCATTCTTCTTAAACAAAATATGACGACTTTTCCGCTTTATCGAACAGAATATTTAACTCCGTGCTCAGTTATGTAACAGATTTTCTAAAATCAATGACATGATCGTGAGAACATTTGGGTAAATACCTAAATTATCAATAGTTTATGTAACTGGATGATAATGCGAACTAGGCTTTATACGCCAATCATCGTCATTTTGCAGTGACCTTGAAAAAATGTTTATTAGTTCTACGCTACACTTCTGGAAAACTAGGAGCTTCGACGTGTCTAGAATTTTTTACTTTTCTATACTTCGGACGCTTATGCATCAAACAATTAATTGTTACTCGGGGTATTTCGATGTGGCAGTTGCCTCCGGCGGTCAGTGGAGTAGTAATCTCTGAGACATATACGATAAGGCGACGATAGAAGTGCAAATGATCAGGAATCGCTGATGTAGCGTTTGCTGAGAGCCCTGACATTTTCGGTAACCGCTCTGGTTTTGCTCTCCGAATCCCGAGTCATTTGCAAAGTGGTCCAGGTAGACGGCTAACCTAAAATTTTCTTTAAATGGAGAAATAGAGGCTGTTAGGGATGAGGAGGCAGGTATGTGGGTTAGGGGCCTGATCAAGCTGGCAGCGGTGCAGTCCGAACCCTTTGATACCTTGGTATAACTCACAAGATTGCTTAGCAGAACAATGGCAATGGACCACGATGAAGATAAGAGGAAAAGCCTAGTCCAGTGTCGTGACGAAAACCTCATTTGCCGATATTTCATCGGCTGGCAGTTTTGAGAATGAGACTGATACCATGTTTCAAGCGTCATTTATGAACACAGCGACTATGCTAGAGTCACCCATTAATCTTCGTTGGAATAAAATTCTTTAATTACGTGTGGGTTGATTTACCAGGTAAAGTTAAAGCCTAACTGGCTATATGACATTGCCGTTTCACAAACACCTTGAACGGTAGCACTTCGCAATCGGAGAAAATATCTGATCAAACCATCATACTTCCGGAGCATCTCTATGCCTGCTAATACTGTAGGTCGTTTTTATTTTGGGGCGTCGAAGTCTAGTTTCGAGCTTTTCCATCGGCAGACGAATCTGAAACGAAAACGTGATGTTTCTTTGAATTTCCGTCGTTGTGTGCCGATGAACGTCTTTCAATTGTGCTGCTATGCGATGACGGAAGACGTTTGCTAGGCGCAAACAACCAAAATGAAAATGACAACAACCGTCAACGTTCAGGTGAATCCACGGTGGTGAAGGTACAATTATGTTTTTCTCTGTTTTGATGCAATATAGTTCTTTCTTGAGCACCCATATGATGTCCCTTCTCCTTTCTATCTACATCAAACGACAATTATCCAGCCTTCCCTTCTTCATACGCATTGCTCAAAAAAAATCCCGATGCGATTTGTATCCATTGACACATAAATATAGTAAACACCAACCTAAAGCGAGCGGGCTATCTGTATTCCGATCTATTATAGCCTTGTATTTTGTTTCTCTTCCCTACGTGACCAATAATGTAGAGGGAATATTGAAGTGACCTTGAGACCCATGTTTATTTGTGTCCTAAACATTCTCATTTACCTATCGGTATCCACATAATCAATATTATAGTAAAAGTTTAAAAATTAATACTTTTGATTATCTGCGTGTTTTTCATTAATAACCTTTGCCGTTTAGTTCGCAAAGTAGTTTATGTAATAAGATAAATAGATGGCTTCCATTTCGCCTTTCACTCGCTCGGCGTACTTAATTCCATTTGACTGTGTCGACGACCCTCTTGTTAATTTAGAGTGATTTAGCCCACTATCTCCCTACACACAGGGCTGCAGCAGTTCAGTCTCCCAGAATCTCGCGCCAGACGACGAGATCCTGTAACTAGGTCCTTCCTCCTTTCACGCATTGGATCAGTCGGGGAGTTACAAACCGAAAGAACCAATCCTATTTTAACTGAAAGCTCCGACTGTATTAAAAATTATTCGTTTGTAATTTTTATTATTTTGCCCTCGTTTACAAGTGACAATACATGATACGTGTACCTTTCGGTTACGTTCTTTCATATGTAAAGGTCACTCATTCTGTTAATGACGTACTATGACATCCGTTTGTGGAAATCCATAGATTAAATGCAGTTTATCAGTTACTAAACCCCGTTTTCTAGATCACTGACCCTTAGGAACATTGCATAGATTTTTGTCTCTTAACGCAGACTTGGGACGACTATGCACATACTAACCTCGTTTTCCAATAATATTTATAATTTAATTGCGTCAAAGAAAAAATATATATTGGAGTCTGTTTATTAACCACACCGTTTTCTTATTAATTATTATTAATATGACTATGAAGAATGTACCGGTTTAAATTCTTCTTATTTACATATTCACCATTTAGTATAGACGCTTACATGCGCTTACCTAATTGGTTTGTTTTTCACTTGATGCGTTGTGTCTTTTGCTGCTGCATTCCGATACCTTGGTATTAGAAACTTAGTTTTCGTTCATATAATTATTTTATTATACCAAACCAATATTTATCAAATGCAAAATCCACGAAGGTTATCGTCTGTAATATTCACGGAACGATTTTTTATATCCAAGTCTACCAGAACGATGCCACGTCGTAAAAAATAATAATCATGTCTTCCTGATACAATTAACTCGCGATTTATTTGAGGGTTGGTGTTATATGAGTCAACCGTTTAAAATAGTACGTAACATGCGAACGAACGCTTTGCATACTTGTTTACCCTAGGTAAACTGGTTTTCTAGGAAATATCACCGAAAGGCGGTTTATATACTCGAAGATGTGTAAATTGTAATTGAATTAAATCTATTCTGTATTGAGATCACGAGAATCTAAGGTATACACATTCCACGGGTCACCAAAACAACTCATCATGAGAATTACTGATATACATGGAATATGCAATAAATAGCACCATCCGTTGATTCCTTCTGTTATCATATTTGTTTTCTTGTCCTGAAGATACATGGTGTATTTAATTGCATAATGAAAACTCAGGCAAAGAAGACCTCTAAAGTGATTTACAAAAAATATATAATGGGGCCATCTAGGGACCATGTTGGGCGACTCATACCTTCGTTCAAATCGGAGGGACTGACCTTTACAATATTGTTCCCCATTTCAGATTGATGAATATTATTCGTCGTTATTTGACACCATCCGCTGAAGTTGGTGAAGATGCTGGTACTGATGTGGTAAATCGATTTTTTCTGTTGCGAAACCCCCCTCCCCCGACATCGTATTTCAACGTGGTGTGTTATTCTTTATGGTATATAGGTCGAAACCCTAGTGGATCGGTTTCAGACAGCGACTCGTGTCGAGGATCGGCGGGACGCGATGCGTGGCATCAAGGCCCTCTCGAAGCGCTACCGCCTTGAGGTCGGTACCCAAGCGATGGTCTCTTGTATCGATGCTCTCTCGAGAGACAGGTGTGCTACTCATACTACGATTGCATGTATTTATTAGTATCATCTTTAAAAAAAATATTTTCACATGCTTTCAGTGATGATCCCGATACTGTCGCATATGCCCTCGATGCTCTCTGCAATATGATGAATGACGAGGGTCATGAATTGGAACCGCGAGATATTGTCAATATCCCACCCGATTTAGGCAAACAGTTTACAGAGATCTTCATCAAAGAACCCGAAAATTTACAGCTCGTCCTTTCCTCCCTCTCGGTAAATGTTTCTCCAAGTGTTTTTAAAATTTCATTCGTATTTCTTTATATTCTTTTTTTCTTCTTCTTTAGTCTTACGATATGCATCTACGCCGTAAAACCATAATGTTACTGGTCATCATGCTACAAAATAATCGCAAGCCTGTTCAAGATCTTCTTCTTAATTCTCCTATGGCGGTTTCAAAATTCATGGCAACTCTTTGTGACCCAATGGAGGCAATCCGAAATGATGTGGGCTCTTTTTCTTATCGATATACCGCACTAGTACCCAGAAAGGTTTCACATTTGCTTTCAATTATATCCACCAGACTGAACATATTTAATGGTTTAGAGGTCAGCATCCTCGCTCTGTTGGTGCTAGACTTGGATTCGACTCACATATCAGGTTACCTATTCCAGAGAATCTTCCTTTTGGGAAACTGATTTATCCTCTAGAAGGAGATTGCCGAGCAAATGTGAACACAATTTTAATAGCTGCAGTTGCTTTAACCGATACAAAATCTAGAAAATCGTATTTAGTTAATAATAGTCAATATTTTGCTGCGCACATCTAGAAGATTATTACGCCATAGCACCCATTTCTGCCAACCACTTCGCCTCAAGAATCTTAATTGGTCTCTTTTAGGGTCTACTACTTCTGCTGTACTTTACACAATGCCATGCGACTATTCAAAAGATTGTTGCTTTTGAAAATGTTTTCGAGAGCCTTCTCTCCATTGTCGAGTCAGAGACACTGGGGGACGGTGGCGTCGTGGTTGAAGACTGTTTTCAACTTCTGAACCAACTACTCGCCGGAAATAAGCAGAATCAAGTTCTCTTCAAGGATGGTCGCTTTATCCAACGCCTGGCCAAGTTGTTTGACCAAATACCCGATGAACTGGAGGAGTCTTGCACTTTCTCCGCCCAGAAACGCGCCAATATCGATTGGCTTTTGGAGGTCATTCTTTGCTATTCCCATGTCACTGTGACCATTTAAACATGCGATGTTTCCTACGGCGTTACACGCACTGCCGGATTCTATCCACCATTTTGTGGAGCACAGTATTATGTTCGCCATGAAATGTCGGCTACTGAGCTTGATCCGTGGTTATTCGTGTGCTTGCCTCTTTATCTATTGCTGTTCACCTACACAAGTTACGCTCTTTCGCATGTCGTAAGTTTAACGAATCACGCAGTAGCTACTCAAAACGGTCGCATGTTCATTATGGTTCAGTCATAACTGATAGCATTTAGGTTCTTATTCACGTAGATATATTTTGAAACTCGCCACATGATTTGACAATATAATTTGTTTAAACCCTTTAGATTCTCCGGTGCCTCGTGTCGCCCAGCAACAAGATTCAAAATGTGCGTGGTTTTCAGTCCGACATGGAGTCCTGTGGGCTCCTCACAAGTCTCTGGAAGGTCGTGATGGCCGGTGGCGTGCCCGCAGACCTCCTCACAAAGACCCTCTTCGTCCTCGGCGAGGCTGTTCGCGGATGCCAAACCAACCAGCAGGCGCTTGTCTCCATGGTAGCTCCATCCGAACCACCCCAACCAGCTGTCACCGTACTCTTAGTAACCATGGTCAACGAGCGACAACAGTTGGCTGTTCGGTTGGCAGTGCTCTACTGCTTTCAGTGCCTCCTGGCGTCGAATCCCGAGATTCAAAACCAGGTTGTCTCAACCCTCCTCCCAAGAGATTCAGAGCGTGGGTTGCCTGACATTTCCTTTCCAGTCTCCTTCACTTGCTAACTCCACCCTCTCCCACTCTCCCTAAACACAGCCTGCATGACGAGTGCTGGTCAGCTTCTCTGTGGGGGCCTCTTCTCGCAGGACTCCCTCACAACGTGGCTTTCTGCGGTAGCTCTGCTACACTCCATCAACAACAACCACCACTTGAAGGAGAGCCTCCTCCAGGTCCACATGGCTCCCACAAATGGCGGTGGTACTCCCGTCACGCTAATGCAGCAGTGCTTCCGCCTCGTCTGTCAGGTGCGTTGCGGTTCCATCCCTATGTCTGGCAATTTTCATTTCATGCAGTTCTGGTATTTGCGAATGTTACGCCACACATCTCCAAGTACGTATGAATGGCGGCGGGTGCATTGCCTACGTTTATTAAACATACAGCAGGAGTTTGGATCCAGCTTCACGTCGATCAGGTCATGCATGAACAGGTTAGAGACCGATTAAGGTTCACATGGTCACGCACGCTGCATAGTTTATCCAAACTTCGAGGGTTTAATTTGCCTTTCTTGCAAAGTTACCTCGTTGTTATTTCGTTTATTCCTGTCAAATTATTCTACACCTGCTATAAACAATCGCCACTTCTGGTGTCATTTCTGTTTGGTCCTCGTGACCTTAATAAAGCGAATACACCAGTTATCCTGCCCGAGGATGAACCGTTTTGAAGAATGTTACGACTCGTGGCCACCATGCACTGCAATCGGAGGCTACATTGTACGTCCGTTGTGACGGTGTCAATCTATTTCTTGTTCAATTGACCGCCGGTCTGGCAGCGCCCACCGGTGAATGATGGCGGTGAAAGACAGATGGTTTGCATCTCGCTGCCGCCTTGCCGACGTTGCAGAAGGCATGGGGATGACGGAGGGAGGGCCCATGGAAGAAATGGTCTTGTAATTAATGCCACCTCTATAAATGAATAGATAGATGGCAACCCACCACTCCCCTTTTCCTCGTAGACGGGCGATTCGCAGGGCAAGGTGGGTCTACTGCAACTGCTGTGCGTGTGGATGGCGCGGTGCCCACCGGCGGTGCACGCCTTCCTGTCGCTGCGCTTGGGCAACTCCCTCGATACCCCCGGTGGTGGAGGCAACAGCAGCAGCAGCCACCAGTCGGCCAACGCCGTGGGGGCTGCTATATCCAACCTCTTGGCAGACGTCTCCTCTTGCGATGGCGCCGAGGAGATTGATGTGGTTAACATCCTCTCGGCGCTGGCCATCGGAATCTGTGTCTGCTACAACGAAGGCGCCGTCGAGGGCTATGACCGGTGGGCGCTATTTTGTTGCTCCGACTGGGAGGATAATATGGTTTTTCGATTTCTGTTGCTGTGCTCGACAACTCTGCCAGGTTTTGGTAGATTATCCTAAAGGCTGGAGACATTTAAACAGCTGAATCGAAGGTGCGCAACGAAGATTCCGAAGAAAGTGATAAATTCTTGGCTTTGCATCCACTGTTGAGGCGGAGCATCGGCGATAGAAACGAACAGGCTGTAAATACTGTCATGATTTAGGTATTTTTAAAGGTAAACTATAGGTATTATCCTCGTATCTTCACCGGATTATCCCAATCACCTTTAGTAGCCCCGATAGAAGTCTCGCTTGTAGACCGCTTGCATTGTGCAACTATCTCCTGCTACAGGAAAAACCGGCTTCGTTGAGAGTCGACTGGTTTCGAGCGATACTTGGCTTTGATCGGTGGAGGGGGTTCAGCTGCGGCAGCTGGGTTTAACAGGACCGCGTTTGGGACCGTTGAATCCTTCATTAGACCTCCTGTCAAGTGGATACCCGCAAGCGACGCGTACCTGGTTCGGCTCGACTGTCAGGTGGTTCATTGGGGTCTTGTAGCTACTTTCTTCGACCAAATAGAGCTATGGACACGAATCGAGTGCCCAATGGAGACTAAATACCGACAGATTACATCGAGAGTGACTCTCCAAACAGGTGTGCTACTGCTGCTGCTGTTGTTGTTGTTGCAACATGTTTCCCCTTCCATTGTAGTAATTCACTGATAAAGACAATCGATAGGCGGATTGGATTAGACGATTTGGTGAAACGGATCGGACAGGTCTTTAGATCGGATGCCTTCATCAGGGCCCTCAAAGACCCGGAACCACGAGCTGCAACACGCAATGATCTCGTCTTTGATTACGAATTCACACATGTCTTGAAGGCTGTTGAGTGTAAGAGCTATTCGCCTACGGCGATTACGGTTAATTTAGTTTTACTGCTTAATGTCGATCATCCAATTTATGGGCTCCACTAACCTGTCCAACGGTCAAGTGAAGGAGGAAGTGCAACTGTGTGTCGCAAATATATAAGGTTGACGTCTACCGCGCTGCAATCCGTCGAGTCCTGAACTACGGTTGAGAGACCTGCCCACAGCGTATTGGAGACATTGGGAGGCGATTGGGCGTATTCGATGACTGGTGTCAACGACGAATCTATGCAGCGGACTGATTGTTACTTATGCTCCATTTAGTCGAGGTGTCGACGAAACTGATGCGCAGTGGTGGTGATGTGGTGGACGAGGCGGGAGGAGGAGGAGGAGGAGGAGGAGGTGAATCGGAATCAGAAAAGGATCGTCGGCGGCGCGTCGATGAGACCGCGGAGGTTCGAAACAGCCAACACGAGATGTTGGTGGCCTACCAGCAGGCCGTAGCTGAGCGTGATTCTGCCTTGCAGAGCTTCCAACTCCGTATAATCGAGCTGGAGAGACAGCTGGCCTCAGCACAGCAGGCCTCCTCCACCCAAAACTGCGGTTCGTCGAAGCAAACGGACGACGCAGGTGAGTTAACCGTGCGATGGGGAGTTTCATCAAATCAGCCCCATGCCCCCTCTTACTCATGATTACCAAATAATCGATTGCTTTCGTTTGCTCGCCGCGACAAAATTGAATTCGAGATCCCACTTCCAGGAGTGGAAGGCACTCTGGCATGGAGATTGGGTTGAAGCGCTGTAGTGCCGTCTTGGATTTATTTCATCCCCTTTCAAGTGTCCCTTCTTAATGGTGGCTAATCAATAATAACAAGCGACTGCAATAATGATTATTATTATTCGCATTATTAAGGAGCGTTACAATTTACAATAAACAAAGTGATGCAGGAAACAGGACACGTGCATTTGCAAACGTTTTCGTTTTTATTTTGAAATATGTAAAATTTCTTGCACATAAAATGTTCTGATGATGATTCCGATTAAGTTTACACGAAATAACAATAATAATTGGCAAGAAAGGCAAATTGAATCCTCAAAATATTTACAGTTGGGCAGACGTGTAATGGCAGCCATTGAAAGTCCCCACAACGCACACCACAGGCCATTGTTATGCCGTCAGCCATCGTCGTCCGTCCAAAACGAATGCAACTTTCGCCCCCTCCCCCCCTGTTTCAAGTGCAGAGGTCAACCGCTATCTGGACATGTTATTGTGAGATTGTGCACTGATTGACCCATGTTCACTCTTGCCCTGCGCTAAAATACGTGTGATCGAGATAATTCAAGGTCATGCATATTTAGCATACTTATTTTTTTAAATTTAACTTAGTTATCGTGCACTTTGTTTTACGCCTCCATTCCCCTGGTTTTAGGAAATGCCGAACTCAAGGTTTCCCTCGTAAGTTAATTGGCTTGTTGAGTTATTTTGTATGGGCTCGAACGTTTTAAACCCGAAGCCGTTCTTCCTCTCTAGAGCCAGACAACTGCGAAACTTCACGCAGCAGAGCAAAGAATTGGGGTAAGAGGCCTCGTGCCAGTACAAGGCTCTTTTATGTGTTAAGATCTCTCTTTAACTTAGCCCCCACGCCTAGAGGTTTGACTAGTATCCTCTGTGGTCTTGATGAATGAATGGCCCAACGACAGGGGCTTTTGATATCGCCGCCCGTATGCGAAATCGCTTAACAAATGCTTACCTGTTATTAACCCACGTCGGCAAATTGTCCGTGGGAATTGACGGTGTCAATTTCGCGTAGACGGATCCAATCGTTTGCTCGTTCACATGATGGCATCACGCCGTTTTGTGTGGATTATATAGCAGCCAGTTCGCAGTTGTCTACACATGATGGAATTCCATGTTGGATTTATTTGGGTCATAATGATTGTGGCCGATTTGTCAACGAAAGCACAGCGCGCTTGTAAGTTGTAGTTGTCTATAGGTTGGCAATGAGAGACGTGAGTATTTTCATGGCGGCAACACCCACACAACCGGGTTATCCTCTAGTAGGAGATAGCCGAGCAAAACTTGATTCTTCTTTGATCTATAGGAGCTCGAAATGGCCTTAAGCGCGGATACCACGGAAAGGGAGACGCTGAAATCGGAACACGAAGACTTGCTTCTCTTGCTCAATGATCAGGATACCCAAATTTCGGTTCTGACTTCAAAGTTAGAGAAAATGGGATGCCAAGCAGTTGAGGTCAGTGCGATTGAATACTCTCTCTACGCTCTCACTACACATTCCGGGGTGGGAGGGGTGTGTGTTTTGCATTAAGTGGCCGAACACCGCAAAGGCGCAAAATTGGCGTTATTAGCACCGCCCTTTTAATGACAACCTCATTTAGGACTCGCCTTCTTTGGCGAGATTGAACTTAAGATGTTCATCTAAAGATGCACCGAACTCGTTCCACCTTATCCATTCCAAATTTTAACAGAAGAAAACGTGCCCTGATGGTTTTTTGTCATTTTTGGTCGGCAGTTCCAAAGGCCGCTTTAAGGAGTAGCGGAGACGGGACGGCATTTTGCTGTTTCCTAATGGAACATCGCATGTTCGACATGAATTTTAAATTTTAACTAAAACTGATCGCCAATTCAATTTGCCGCACAATGGCGAATTTCTGTTATCCCGAACACGGGTACGTGGTCGTCTTGTCTTTTCATAACCTTCTTTTTTCCAGCCACCCGCTGAGGTTGTGAATCCTCCTCCACAAGAACGAGATCCCCGTGCGTCTGCCACCTTGTCCCAATTCACTCATCCCGGCCCTCCTGTGCCACAGGCCACTTTCCAGACGCAGCAGCAACAAGTCCAGCCTGTTTATGTGAATCACCCTTCTCACGTCCCAGTCTCACAACCACCGCCATCTCGCCAGTCCCATCTGCCCCCTCATTCACAGGCCTACCCACAAGCGGTGCCAGTAATAGCAGCAGCGGCAGCAGTCACACCAACTCAAGACTACTCTTCGCAAGCCCGGACCACCTATTACCCTGTGGGGGTCACCAACACCGCACCGTGACGTCAGTGCGCTTCTTTTCGGGCCCGTGTTTCCACAGGACGCCGGAGTTATTCTTTACCTGGCATTCTTGTATAGCTAAACTATTTGTGGTGTCTTTTCTGACTTGGTACGGGCATTTGATTGCTCTGTGCTCTCTTTTCTTGTTTGTTGTTTCCTGAGTTGAAAACAATCGAAAATTTGAAGAAAATGTGTCAATTGTCCTCCAACTTTGCTGGTCATGTTTGACGTAACCCCGCACGAGTTGGTGTCGGCAGTGGTCGCGCCAATAGACGACATCGCGTAGATGGGCCGAAAATTGAGTCAATTAGTAAATCCACTTTCAGTTAGGAATCTTGTTTGGTTTCTTGGATATTTGGGCCTGTTGTTGCGGGAATTCAGGGGTAAGTCGGTTGTGTCTTTTGTGGAGGAGGGATCGAGAGGGTTGTCTTTTCTATGAATACGCTAGTAACCGCCAATTTTTTGAATGCTTAATCAATCTTTTGGATATGAAATCCCCACGATTCCTTTGCAGGAGCGGCCAGTATCTTGCCGATAAATTATTTTAGGTCAAACAGTTTGCATGCAAAGATCCCCCGTTGGTGTTCATAAGTCCGTTTATTGATTGCCGTAGACTATGGGTATTCGCGTGGGAAGGGTAGGGGGTTTATCTGTTTTTACAAAATATAATGACTATAAAATCCAGGCGCATTCGCATAAGCGCAATACCATAGGCGTGGGGGAAGCAAGATTTTGGCTCGTTCGGAAAGGAAGAGATGTGTGCGACGACGTCTGTGCTCGTGAGTGGGTGGATTTTCCGTCTTCCCCGCACACCCACTCAGCGGGTTCACTCGCAGGCCAGCTTCCCCACCAGGGACGAAAGTGCGATGCCAAAGGCCTGGAGGGCCGTCAAGGGAGCCTTGAAGTCCATGCTGAAGACGTCTTTCGATGTTCTCCCGAACTGTAAAATCACATCTGAATCTAAAAATCCGAACGAGGTAGCAAAAATATAATCTCATGGCCAAATGCGGTCTCAACTAGACAATACCCGGGAAGAAACTGTATTCGTATAACACGACACAGCAGCATTAAAAAAAGTGTTTACTTGGGAATTTCATTTACGTAATAATTTGCCCGTGAAATTTACGCGTCATTTCACCCACACTATCATGACATATTTCTGTGTAACTTCATAAAAGAAACGATGTAACGTACCATCTGTTTGATCGACAATTTGAAAGTTCTTAACCGACGCCTTTGTTACACGCCCATGAAAATTTAAAACGTATGATTGGCTATCTGAAATGAATTAAAATTTCGCAGTGAGTTATTTAAAAACTTTTATCTAAAGGGAAGATTTTTCGATCAAATTTATATCCAGAACATGATGGTCAATAGCAAGAGCTTTCATTAATGTAATTAACACCCCATGGTATTTACATTTCGTGGCAAAATGACCAGAAAATTGTTTTTTTTCCTATTTTAAAGGCGGTGCCTGAAATATCATGAAGGAGGTGAAACCAGTTGATGGTTACCAACATGTGGTTTGTGGAGAAACGTGCTCAAACTGCTTACTTTCATTCCACGTCGGCTTCTTGTTACGAAATTCCTGAAGGCCCGGCGACTTCCGGTCCACCTTCCAGGCATTTAGAAGCGATTTTGATGTCTACATGGGTGGTAGATAACGTCAACTCAACAGATAAATAGTCTCAGAGTTGACAAATCCGCAAGTCTTACAGTTGTGTCGCCAAAGGGGGATGTAATTACTTCGGGCAAGATGACAAGCATCTTCCTTGGGCCCTTGAACCCAAGGATATTGCGTTGCTGTAAATAAAAAAATCGTAAATCCACATCAAATGCGTTTTCGGTCGTTTTGGTATTTTTTCCGTCAATAAAAATATATTACTCGTGGTAAATTCTCCCTAATATAAAGAGCGGATCAGTGGCAGAATCACTCAGTAGGCGAAGGTCAATTCCGAGAGAGAGGTCACACCATTGACCTACATAGGATACTGCAGCGATTTCACTGGCCTCTTCGCTACCGCTGTCCCGGCCTAGGCCGACATCTGATGACTTGGTGACTGGCAAACAGCTGCCCACGGAGAATTGAGTTCCCACGAAATTGGGTCGCAGTTTTCCAACAACCCGACCACTAGCCGCAGAGACCTCTGTCGCATCGAGGGAGATGACGTAGCTGCCGGCAGCTGAGCATCGTTTCCGGCGGGCCGCCATCAGGAAAACCAGTCGATTGTCGCGTTCCCGTTCCAGGTGGAGGAAGTAACTGGGGAAGAGGCCGCGCTGCACACCGTGTTTGTCTCTGCTTAGGCGGCATTGAACCGTTTTCCCCTGTGGATTAGTTGAAGAAATTGCCTGAACTGGGACCATTCACTGCTCTGCTGATCACAAGGCCCCAAACGTTTCGCCAGCACGCATCTCAACTGCCAGCCTGCTTTGATTTAGACAAAACGAGACCATTCCCCTTTGATGCGTTGTGTTTGGGCGTAGTGGAATGTGTTGTTGGATTAAAATCTTTCCATTTTTACGCAGCTCAATCACATCGTATCCTATGGTGGTCTTGGAACATGAGAAAAATCACCACCACGTGTTAGTATTATTTTACTGAATGCTACATTTATCGCATCGGTAGAGCAAAGCTTCGAATAAGAGTGAAAAAATTCCGTAATGGACAATCACGTCTTGTCCGGACGCATGGGCCAGGGAAAATTAAATATCATTCATACTACAGTTGTAATACAGGACAATTAAGTGTCCACTTTCGATCCTTCTCAAATACATGTTATTTATACTGTACGAATTTACGAAAAAATCAATGAGTTACCTCAGCTGGCGGAGTTGTGATGAAAGCTTCAACGTCTACCTCGGGATCAAAGGAATTCCCCACCAGTTTGGTTGCGTCAATTTTCTCATCCTGAACAGAACGAAACCGGAGCACCAAATAAAAATTCAACCGAAAATTAATTTCCGTAATTCAACCAACATGAGCAACCGTAAAAGCACCCACATTCGTAACAGCCATGTCAACCTTCTCTGCACCCATCTGTTGACCTTGCAGATCCACCAATTTTTCAAGGCCATCACGAGGCCTCTCGCCTTCATTAGTCGATTTAATTAACGTCGGTGCAAATGTAACTGATTTTGTGCTAGGCGTTGGATTCTGACTTTGAATCGTCGGCGATGGGGAATACCCATTCTGCGCGGCTTCTTTTTCAAATCCTTCTGGGCGTCTGTTATCATCGTCGTCCTCAGCTATAAGTCGAGAACTTTCCTCGTTATGCAAGTACCTACAGGCGCTGGTGGGTGCAGGACGCTTCCGCACGGGCAATGCGTTTTCCCTGCGTATGATTGGATGAAGCTTGGATGACGCGGGGCCTTGAGGAACTGATTTGCGTAGTTTAGTTGGGGCACGGTTTGTGGCAGTACTGATTTCCTTATCGACATCGAGACCATCCGGTTCTGAATTTGATATTTGTGTGGTGGTCTGTAGTAAGCGGTACGTGGGAGTGAGGAGAGCTGTTGGTCAACAGACTACCATTTAATATTAAGTAGTATTTACACTAAATGAATGCGGAATTGTTTGACTCTATCGGTGTGTTGCAAAGTAATGACGTATTAAATATAATATTATTTGAATCGCATATATCTTTGGTTATCGATTGAACACCCCTTGCGACGGTCTAACGTATTTTCAATCTACACACAAAGGATTTAGATCGGGCGTAAACAAAAAAACAGGGGTGTCGTTCTGTTGTTGCAATTTGAGAATCACTGGCTTATTGTGGCTTGCTCTTGCCTTCAAGATTGGGTCCAAAATCGTCAGTTCTTCAGCGAGGTCGGAGCAATATTGAGTGTAGACTTATTTACTCTCATGTCCGAGAGTCCACAGGCATTCTTTCGCTAAACTGTGCGAGGAAACTCAATTGTGATTTCCTTTTTGCAAGACAATTTTCATCTGCATCTTGGAAACCAAGGGGTGGAGCAGCAATCGATGAGAAAGATAAATGCGTCTCTTTTTGCAAAACTCCTCGTTGTAGCAGTTTAAGAGCATAAATATGGTTACAATTTTTGCAACAACCTCGGACGTCGGCTATTAATTCTTCACCACAGAGAAAATGTTTCCATGGAAATTTATAGCTATGCGGGTTCATTTATCTGAGGCGACGCAACACTAGAGGACACAATTAAATGAGCGTTTGCAATGACCGCCTGCATCCCTTAACCAATTCAAAGGCCCTTTGCATTTTTAGTTATTTACTAACCGCAATTATCTGCCCTTCGTGGCGACCTCTTGCCGAGCTTTGTGGTGCCGGTGGTGCTTTGGGGGTCGCGCGGGATCGCTGGGTTCCACCGTTTTTGCTCTTTGTCGCCTTTCCTTTCGCGGTCCGTTTCTTCCTTGGCTTCTGCACAACACGTGGCTCTGTTGCTTCCTGGTCGCGTTTCGCGTTAGACGAGGTCTGATTGTCGGATTTGTCGCGCTAAAGCACACAAAGCATTACAATTTACAGCAAACAATATTGATACGTGGGAGATTCAGAATAAAGGAAATAACAACGCGGTAAATTTGAAAGAAAGGTAAATGAAAACCTCGAAGTGAATAGTTTGAAAAACGTTTAAAGACGATCATTAAAAGACCATAACGCGCGCCAACAGTGTTTTGCTGTTCTCTGATAATCCGCATCTGACCTCCCTTCGATAAACGTCGACGGTTACCACAGCAATAACTGGATAACATTGAAATATTTACTCTCCTTTGTCACCAAAACGCGAATGCCGGCCTACGAAAACTGTGTGATTCTCAAACGGAGTCGAGCTCGGAATGGGAACAGGATGGCATAAAAGACTTTTGACTCAACAGATCGAGCAAACCAACTTCAACAACGATTATGTAATTTTCTGTGAATTTCCGAATTTATCTGAAAAAATGTCGCATCTTCGAGTCCACCTACTGATTCTACCTTTCCGAGAGAGCACATCAGACATTATCTTTGATAATAAATACACCAATGGCACCACCTCCCTTCCCGTGCCACAACCTTCGCGATATAGTTAACTGAAAGAGCCGCCCAGATACTCCGTAACCACATCAAAGATGGCGAATATTGCATCTAATAAAAATATACGCTCAATCAAAACGCATATACCAAAGAGAATGGAAAAACAAATGAAAAAACGACATGATTACCCAATTGGCGGATACAGCACTGGCATCGGAAGAGGTAGGAGAGCGGCCTACTGTTGAGTCGATCTCAGGGAGATTCGGTCTGGCAGGTGAATTTTGAAAGTGAACCGAGGCATCAGTTCCAGTGGACGAACTATGCGGCCGTAGTGGTTGTTTTCGGCGTCTTGCAACTACCTTCTTCGGCTCTTCGGAGTGACTGTACTTCAGACTGTAATCATCGCCAACAGCATCGGTCACATTAAAGTAATCAACTCCCTCTTGGAGCGTAGAAAACAGGGCTTCCCGATCGGCCGCAATGTAGGGTGTAATTGGGAGGGGGAGCTTGACAGGACGTATTGGAGGAATGTGGATGGCCTGATAAGTCTTGGCAACAGGAGGCGTGGCTTGCCTGCCTAGATAAACGATACAGGAGCAACTCATTGAAAGGATACCGTCGCAGCTATTCTTAGGGACAGGACAGGTGTATTTGAGTGCCGTTGTGAAATGGCGCTTTTATTACAGGTTTATCTTTGTCGTTGCTAAGGAATGGACGAATCTCTGGCGACGCACATAAACACATCGCATATTGCAACATTAACCTTTAGGATGGATGCGATTCCCTGTGTTACCATTTTTGGACGCTTGGTTGTTAACCACAAACATTAACACTTGCGAAGACTAACGAAATTGAAGGTGACTAAACGATGCTGTTTGTACTATTACAAATTGCGAGAATGCTAGATTGGATATCTAAATGATTCTAACACCTAACATAAATGAATGTGATTGCTGACAATGGATTAAACTAGAATATATTTAATTTAATTAATAAATTATAAGATTATTTCAAATATTTTATCAGAAGACATTTATAACACATATCAGTTTTCCACAATCAATAAAACCTAAATAAATTTGGTGATAGCGGTGGCGAACGTTTACTAACCTTTACGCTCCTCGCACGTCTACCGTATGCTACCGGATCATAGCAATCACATCCCTCGACTCACGCTACTCACAGTACTGGAATTCCACTTTTTTCCGCACCCAAGCCTGCACAGCCATTGAGGACAGTGGCTTTAAAAAAGCGTGGGCTATGCATTGCACGACATGACAGGATAAGAGGCGGGCATCTTGCCTTGCTATTTTTCAATGGTACGGAGTTCGATCTGACGGCGTTTACGGCCCTTTGGTTTACTCAAAGTGAGGAAAATGACTTTCTCCCCGCATACAGGGTGCCCTTTTCTCTCCCAAACGTCCGCAACCGGCAACCGCAGCCGCTCAACCTACTCCGAATATCCTACAGCGACATCCTCCCTTCTCCCACACTATGGACCAGTTGGGTAGTTATCCGTTATAAAAACCCGTCCCATTTTCGGCCAAAAATCCTATTGTGTTCCAACTTCTTCGTCTATCGCTTTCCTTATAATATCCTCTTTCGTAAGTGCACTTACACGATGCGTGTACCTTCTACCAATCTCCCTTCCTAAGTAAAGGTCGCTCGCCCATTTAAGTCACCTTATTCATGGTGTTCACTGACGGAATACAGGTTACTATTAACTAACCCCATTTTCCTAGATCTCATACCCACTGGTACATTCGCATTTTGGATGCAAAGTATGCGAAATTTTGACGGAAATTGAAATACATTAGAAATGAGCTTGTTTACCCGAAGTCGGTATTGAAACCTTATCGTGGTTGATTCTCAAAACTTGAATTGGAGGATCAAGAAGATCAGGATTATCAAGGTCGGCAGCCTGAGGGCCATCATAAGCTACAATGTAATAAATTGACGCACAATAAATTTAAAAAAATCAAATTTTACAATTAAAAAACCCACGCGAACGTGGTTTCAAAACATACCAAACTTGTCGGCGCTATTTTTGTCTTCGTGCCGGGGTGATTTTATGTATGGCCGAGGACTTATTGGATTAGAATCAAGCGAAACGTTCATTTTTCTGGCCTGCAACGATAGAATTTCATGAGCCTGCTTTTGACGACGTTTTTTTAGCAAAATTTCTCGTTGCTTGTCTAGATTTGACTGACGGTGATCTGAGTTTGATGCTGATTCCATTTGAATAGCTTGTTTAAAATAAATAAAATTTAAATTATTAAATGATAAAATTATTAAAATGCACAATTTTATGAAACAATAAAATATTTAACCGATCAAATGATAGCAAACTCTATTTCACAGAAAACCCACAATTTCACGCTTCACAAGAGAGAAAGAAATGTAATTTGTCATCAACGCATACAAATAGCGAAATAAAACGGTTGAATAAATACTTTTCTGACGTTTTCATGAAACAAACTCTAGAGGTAACTCACGACAAGAACCAACAGGTTAAGCCATGTTTATAGCCGACCGTTTGATTCGAATCAAATAAAGTTCGAACAACGGTAAAAATGAAGCCTTTGTATGGTCCTAATCAAATGACTTAAACTACGAGTGGTATTGTCGAACATTGCGCAATTTATTTTAGAGAACAATTATTTAACCGAAATGACCATACAAATGTTAGGTGAGATAGCTTGCTCCTTTAAGGCCAACTTTAACCCCGCATATAGATTTTTATTATCTAGTAACCAAAACATACATAGACATTATTCAATCTGACTTTGATTTATCTACTAAATGTTTTTATATATTTACACAATTCATTTGTCAATATACTTATATAATCGATCTTTCTAGTAAAGATAATTAAATTTAATATTTTTAAGTAATCCAGCACGAAATCATTAATACGATATTCGGGATACCTTATTATTGCGCATGAAAGGATTATAAAGAGTGCGGCTTTTCTAAACCAAGGAGGCGAAATATGGCTTAATACAATTAAACAATCTCCTCCAAGGCAACAATGGAACATCCTGCTCTATGATTTTTCTTACTTTCATGCTTGTTTAAATCGAAATAAAGTTTTATTGTATAATTTGTTATCAATAAAATAATATTTTGTCAAATAACGAACGAAAATGTAGTAATAATAATTTTTGCTGCTTCCTAGACAAATATGTGATCAATCTTGGGTGGGGTTCTAATTATTCATTCATATAAGCAGATGGTCCTTGAAGACATCGCACAAGGTTCTAACTACACACTATCCCTAGCGTATGCTACCAAGACGCAACTGCTGAAAGAGCTTCACACATTGGTTTATTTATTTGAAAGTTATTGTAGTCATGGACAACTATTCAAATAGCACGATAGCCAAAACGAAGGTCGGAAGAAATACCGTGGTCTGTTATTCGAAGAGCACAAAACCCACGACAATGTGCGTGTGCCTATCGTGGAGAGTCCTCTCGAGATATCAGTGTGTGTCCTGCAACTCTGTATCAAATTTGAATTCGTCAATTACTTTTATAGGGCAGTAACGGAAGTTCATGAAACATGAGTGATAATAAATATTGGTTAATGAAGAATGCTCTATCGAAAATATATCCGAGAAAAAAGAAAAATAGCGAAATAAACAGAATAAGTAACCGTTAAGAGGAGCACGATCCAAATTCGGGACTCTTAGTAAAACTGTAGTCGTAGAGCGATGGAAATTCCAAACAAAAAAGAGGGGAACTTCGCTTATCATGGTTGTCGCATTGATGATGGGTTTATAATATCGCAGGCGTGGACCAATATAAAAATTGAAATATGGCCAACAAATTTATGTTGTGTGTGTATAATAAGATGTATCGATTACTGATAACGAATGTGAATCAAACGTGGTGTCATTATAATAATTAATGATAATAACCATTGTAAGCGCTTTACTGAGGTCACGAGAACCAAAACATTTAGCATAAAACAATGCTAGATACGAAAATTGTCTTTTAGTTCCTGCTTCACCTGCTCTGGTGAACCTAGAAATCGGGACAACTAAGGAATGGCCGAATTGCGATAAACCGCTTTTTCTTGTAGGTATTAAACGGTATCGCCTACGCATTGGTCGAAAAAATTGAACAGAGGGGATGGGAAGGTCATCTAATATACGTGCAGTGATTAGAATACAACTAGTAAAGTGGTGTTGATCTCTTGGATGGAGAGCATAGGAAGCCCACTAGAAAAAAATTTAATCTTAAAATTCCAACTGTTGATAATCACCATTCGTCTTGCAGACATGGCATAAAGTCAGGTCGTCCGCGTATTTTATTGGTGTAGCGTCGTTAGGTGACCGAAGGCTAGACATGTAATAGTTAAACTGGAATGAAGATACCACCGCGCATTGCAGCAAGGAGGAGGAGGTGGCTTCCTTGCCGACTCTTGCGTGTTGGCGTCGGTATGAGAAATAAATTTGAAGCCAATCAACCAACCATCCTTCAACGCCATCTACGCATAGTTGAGAAAGAATGCTGGAAAGTGAATAACGTTGAAATCCGACGTCAAGATTATGCGATTATTATCACCTGGCTTTCGTTTCGACCAATGCGAGTCGTATGCGTCGTAGCATGGTTGGCATTAGAATTGTCATACAGCGGTCGAAGAAGTAGGTAGCGCACATACAAGTTCACAGCGAAATATTATCCTGTTTCGGTCCGATATGGGTGATAAAAATATATTTTAGTGAAAACATCGTCTTTGTGTCGGCCTGTAATTTTCACAGCACGAGATGAGTAGAACGGGACGAAAATTAAGTTGATCATCGTAGATCTGACGGCGGATCCGAAGATTGCTCCGGGCATGATATGCTCGCCAATATTGTGATTCGAAGTTCAACGATAACTTAAAAACCACTTAGCCTTTTATGACATACGCGTCTAAAAAGGATTACTAATGAAAACGCAAACGAAAGTATAATCCAGATTTTACTCTTGATTTTTCATAATACAAAGGCACAACGTGAGGTCGGCGATCGCGGTCACGTGGGCGGAAATCGGTTCGTGTGTGTTAAAACAAAAGATGACATTGAAGGTCACTATAAGTCATCTTTTGGCGGTGTGTCATGGTGTGTCCAGCTCACACAACGGATAAAACGTGGTTGCTTTTGCACAGCTTCTTAAGGCAAAACGCTCCTAACACACCTTCGCAGCCTCCATAGAACATCGGAGACAACTCAGCTGTTCTTGGGTGTTAACAAGCTCACCCAGTTAGCGAAACGTTGCACCGGCATCGGGTTTAAAATTCACACGAATACCATGCAGGACGAGAGGCAACTCATACACCCAAAGTTCTCTTTCACGTTGGGTCATAAAGGAGGACTTCAGTGTTCTATGGAGTCGCTTAACCATGACATTGGCAGCTGGATTGCTAGATGTCGTGCGGATCCGCTGAAATTAAAGAAATCTTCTGGAAAAGTGCGGAGAAGCGAAGCGCGCCATCCAGTTCTGCAGGAAGGCTTGTACCACCGTTGCTGTGCCGATGTCCTATTGCTGTAGCACTTCGCACCAACGGATGAAAATTTCTACGCAGACCGGCAATTAGCGGAAACCCGAGATGGCCGACTAAGTCAATTTAAACGTAGCTGAATCATGGGTCGAATGTTCACACGAATGCCAGGGTGCCAAAAAACCGTGAACCCTTTTAAAAATGTCGCCGCATGCATTGGGGAACCAGCAGGCGAGGAAATATTTTAGTATTGTCACAGAGCAGAGAACGCGACCTCGAGAGTGTTTTCGATAATTTAAACAAAGAAATATGCAAGCCAGTCAGCTACAGCAACAGTTCTTTGAAATGAAGTCGCGGAACGGCAGAATTATTTTTCACACAAAGGGCAACCAAGTGGAAATCTAAACTTCGAAGGGACTGTCGCTAGTAGGCAGAGGGGGCTGTAGCTCCTGACCAACACATAGGGAAGCGCAGGATAAATATGGCAAAGTTGGATGGAGATTGGGGGTGCGATGAGGCGTAAGGACTTGAAAATCGACCCAGTATGGGTCAAAATTGCGCTCCGCAAGTTGGTTTAAGGTCGAACCGGTGGTGAGATATTCTTCAGACAACTATAATGTTATGGAATACTTCGAGTGTTACCTTCGTCCATGTCTCCTAAATGCGATTTGTAGCCTTTCGGCCTTCAGTTGTCCTCGAAAAAACTGGGCCATCTGGTTGGAGGCAGGCAGCATGCCGGGGTACATATAACTTCCAAGGAAATGGTCCGATAGTATAGGAATTCGCTTCCTATCTCGGTTAGAAAAAAACCCTATGTTCGGCTCCCAGATCTGGAACTAAGGATGTAAGCTGCCAACATATTCCTGAGAAACTTCAAGGCGACCCCCATGAAACCGGGCCATTCACTAGTAGGAGCAACGCACATTTATATTTTGAAGGAACTCGGACAGCAGAGGTCGGAGTCTAGTGACCACTTTCATCTTTTCGGGCAAAGACAGCCCTTCGGTGAATGGAGACGCTGCTCATAAGCGGTACATGTTCTTGCCGGTCAGTAGACCGCACCGGAAGAGGTATTATAGAATGATGTATCTTCAGCCATTTCGAGAATTGATAAGGACAGTTTTCTTAAAATCGGCTTTGAAGCGGAAAGTTTCCTATCACCTAAATTAAGACACGACGACACTATTTAATTTTATATTTATGCGACAATCTCCTATTGAAGGAGAAATGGGCTTCATGGGTATTTGCCATGTAGATTCTCTTGAATATGTTTACAGTTGACGTCCCCAGGGTAACTCGTGGTGGCCTAACCTGGGAGTCGAACCCACGTCTCTCTCAATAACAGAGGGAGGATGCCGAGTGGAACGCCATAGAACCAGCTGTCCTCACCCCCAAGGCTTTTGCAAACAAATTAAGATGGCACACATTCCGTTCCCAGCATTTCCGGTTCCAGGGGCAACAAACAAATAAAAAATATTCAATTATTTATTAATGTCTCAAAAACGTCGCCGGTTCTGGTTTTGCCGCCGGGCACCCGCCTTGGCCTTCAAACGTCCACCAGCGAGACCACTAACGGCCGCGTGGGACACCGGGGGCGCCAGATAGGGGTGACCATCCATCTTTCGTTTCATGCCAGCCTGCTTGTCCGTGTATCTGCTCACAACCTTCTTGAGCACCTCGCAGGCCGTGGCCGGCTTCAGGCCGATCCGCGACTGCTGCAGTGCCCAGTCATCGATCACATCGAGCAGGGGGAATAGCAGACCATTTTCGAGCATTTGGCGTGTACGCGGACCAACGACTGTGCGCTCAGAAATGCCTGCGCCCTCGCTGTCCCGCCACTTGACGTCGCCCCTCCCACTCGATGTCGTCGAGGCTGTTGCGTGTGGTGCTGAGGATGTGGCGATTCGAACAATAATGGTATCGAAAAGACCCTTCACTGCCCGAGACAACTGGGGTCGGACGTCGGGTTCATCGGCGCGGAGGCTGGTCCAGGTGCGACTGAGCGAGGCGATGCACGGGCAGATGGCTGATTCTATCGCTGAAAGACTCTCGTCGTCCGGAGCTTCGGAGAACGAAAAAGGGAAGCATATTTTGGCGGCATGTTCAAACACAACCAAACGCCTGACACAACATAAGATAAATACTCTCAATTATTTGACCAAGCGCCTTTCAACTAATAATAAACACACTTCTGTCCCACAATTGGTCAGCGTTTCGAACGCATTGCTTATCTTATTGATGGTGCGTAACAAACCCAAACCGCAAAAATAGTAGAGAATGGGCTAGTGACGAACCCTGAAAGCAATATTCATAGATTCGATGGCTAAAGAACTATATTTGAACCGATTCCCCCAAGCGACGCATACTTTATTTCGTGCGGCGTAATTCTGCCAAAGAATCAACCGGCTTCGTGCGGTTTCTCGGAAATATTTTTACAGGTGGCGTCGTCCCCAATGCCACCCGAAGTGGCCTGCCAACCAACACAGACTATCGGATCATCATCGGGTATACACAGTGCATACTAAATCAATCACTAAACTGAAACTCGAACGTTTTACATAGATGCGGTTTGACATTTGTGTTTAATCTCTATTAAAATAAGAACAAAAAACTAACCAGTGGCGAGTCGATCTATTACCGCGGTTACACTGTCCGATATCATTTGCAAAAACCAATGAGGAGATGCGAGGATATTTGATCGAAAGACACGTAGATATGTTGTTAGGAATTGTGCTTGCAGATTAACCGCTTGAACAAAACCCTGCAAGGGCATATCCTGTAATCAATAGAAGAAAAGTAACATCTGACCGAAAGATCCCAATAAACCAAGGCGGTAAATGTTTACCTGAAATTTGGCATTAACAAAACATCCCAGATAAAGATCGGACTGAGGAATATCATCGATGACAATGCGTTTATCGAGTGCATAGATCCAGATTCGAAGGAATTCACAGAAAAGGCGGCAGTACGTGGTTTTACTCTCCATCGATTGATCGCCAATTTTGTGGCAGGACGACAAAAGGATATTTGGTGCTGCAATAATTAGATCCTTGCAGGTATCTTTAAAATCAATTGAAAAATGGGCCCTGTCGAGAAGCTGTATTCCAATGATTTTTAAAATTTCAACAATCTTCGGGAAATTTGAACTATTAAGGACTTCTTTTACTACTGCTGGAGTTGGTACATCGGATAGTGGTTCCTTTGCCCTAGGCGTTGAAAGCAAACGGGCGACACAAAACTGGTCGAATTTGTTTTCCAGGGGAGTGAAGAATGGAGAATCGTTGTAGTACGAGACCATATTTTTGGTAATGTCAGAAAACGCACTCGCCATTATCAAGTCATTCAATAAATATTCGCCTTTCGGTACTGGTAAAGGTTTTCCATTGCTCTGACAATCAAGTACAATGGCCAGTAATTTTGGTAAGCATGGTGAATTTAATATGTCCGGATCAAGAGGGATTCTGCCTTCTAAGGGAATTTCTTGAAAATCAATGCAATCTTGTTGATGACACCAAAGGAGACATTGGCGGTAGGTATAGACAAGTGTGCCGACAGCCCATGCACGTAACAAAAGTAAGTTCATTCGCTGGAAAGCAATAGCGTTACTAAGCGAGGTGACCAAAGAATTTACGGAAGAAATACATTTGCAAATGTCAACTGATTCTAAATCACATCGATCGGAATTGCGGAGTGTGTTTAATTCCAACACAAGTAAAAGCAAAACAAAAACAGAGACTGCTTCTGGACTATCAAGGCAGTTCTCAATCGCTTCAAAAGCTTTTGCCACCAAAGCCGTTCGAGAGGTACTAGGGATGTGCGTAAATATTCGTTTTAAGTGCTTTAACTGCTTGAGAGGACCTGTAACAGGGTCGCTCGAATCTATTTCTTCCTTAAGATGTTTTCTTAATGCAATTATAATGGTTGCTGTTTGTTGTCTATCGCCATAAGGAATCAAAGATAAGAAAGCAGTCAACGGGTCAGACGATGCGCACATGGTAATCAGACACACACGAGGCAATGGAAACGCTCATTGGACCAGATCAGATACTTCTATACAACGCTGGCCGGTGAGCATGGTAAAAGTACAACTTGATTTAAAATTAAATTATCTGCGTTTTCCAAACGAAACTAAACTTGAAAACAGTCGATTGAGAATTATAATACTGTAAAAAGTCATTTTATTTGCATAAAATACTTGCTTTTACACTTTTATCTGTCTACGCCCTTTCTTCTTAGGTATTTGGGTATTTATTTCTTTCGTCCAAGGAATCAGCGTATACGGCAAGATTTAAACTGTAAATATGCGCTTCTACGTCTCATTCAACGCGATAATTTTGTACTCACTAAATACCCTCTAGGGCCTCTGACAACGATCACTTTTCTATATACGTGGACATTTAAATTTGCATTGTAGTCCTTCCGATACGTAAATCTCAAAGAAAATAAATCGTCCGACATTAATATCCGAAAAATTCAACGAACGGATCTGTGTGCACATTGTAACTGTGGTAAAAAAACAGAAATTAACCATTTATAGTGACATGTAGTGTATTATATTACGCGACACTTCAAAATATATCATTTGATGTTTATAATAATTAAAATACGATTGTAGCAGTAACGGTATTTGTTTTTATTATTATCAGTACAGTATAAAGACATTGGGGAGCATGCGAGTATTCGAATATAGATTAAATAAAAAAACGTGTTTGTCGAAGGATTAGTGTTAATTAGGTCTGCGCGCGACCGAATGAAATCTTTAAACGAAAACCGTTTACTTCCTAGGCCTATCCACTGCTTCGGCATTGCATTCATTGTTTTTTTCGATGCGATCACCTTCGTCCCAATCTTAAACCGGGCATGAAACCTTTCCTCATTGTGCCACAATAATAAAACGCCTTGACGATTTCCAGACATGGCCTCATTGAAATGATTTTTATTGATAGACTAGAGGAGGAATTTGTCGAGCTAAGCATTACTGACACCATCTCGTTGATAAATCCTCGCCAAATGACCATCGGTTTCCCAATAAACCAACTTTTAATTCCTCACTAGGCTCATCGACAGCAGATCCGCATTTCGAGTCAAACCTGAAGAATCGGAGACCTCTCGTACGCGAACCTGGCAGTTGATTCAACACAACATTAATGATATCGCCAAGCAGAGCCGGTACTTTTTTACTAATATCAAGGCGGACACACTAAAAGCTGATGATGACCCGTTCCAGTTTGCCTAGAAACCATTAACAAGCACCATTAATTATTTGCTTGGTGAAGAATTGAAACATTCGTAATATGAATTCTCTTTTCCTTCAGAATGGAGAAATTTTGCTAAAACACCTTTTCCGAAACCGGCCAGTGGTTCAGCGGGACCTGATAAATGGTGAACTCTCGCCAGCTCCTTTTGTGGTTAAAATTGATCGAGAAGCAAATCCTCTCTAAATTGAACGACACACTAAAAATAATAATATAAATAATAATAATAATATTCGCTTTATTAAGGTCACGAGGACCAAAACTTTCAGCATTTAAATTTACAATAAACATAAAATGTTACAGGAAGTGACGATTATACGTAGACAATGCAGAATAAGTTAAGAAGAATGAAAATTATTTCTCTAACCGACACCAACACGTAAGAGTCGGTAACGAAGCCTCCTCCTTACCTAATAACCGTGGCATGCTGCAAGGCACAGTGCTTTCCTTTTAAACTTTTGCACGTTTTACCTTCGGCCCCCTACTGGCGTCGTCGAAGACGCGGGTTACCCGACTAAATCCGTGTCTGATGGTTCTTAACAACTCGGAGAATGACCTTCGGCTAAAAACCCATCAAAATCGATCTGCATTAAGTGTTCCCCTTGAAAAGATATTGACACTTTGCAACCTATTAACTCCATAATTTCGCCTCGAGCTACAACTCCAAATTCCGCAGTGTTATTTTAAACATTCGATCATCTTGGATTGATGTTTTAGATCTCGTCTTCCAACAATGCCGCCGTTGAGTTTTCATAGTTCACTGTTTAAGACGAATTGGAGTGAGCTCAAACCACACCAAGACCTTCGTCAACGCCTGCATAATTTCCTTTTGGTATACTTGCCCCTGTTATTTTCCCGGATCTCAAATATTTTAAATTATTAACCCTCTACAGGATTTTTTTTAAAAATCTCGTCTTCTATTTGTTTACGTATGTTCTCAATCCAAGAGACCATGATTCAATTTAATTTCACTAGTTATTCATTCATCGCTGCTCCTATATTCGATGGCCCCTCAAATCAATTTTTTCGAATTGTAAATCGCTTTTATCAATACGTAGGCAATGCCATTCAATACCTATTATTCAACGAGTTTTATTAAGGTATGGTTTGGCCTTTCAATTGTCGTCACAATATGGCCTTTTTTGACGAGTTTTTATTGCACTCATAAGGAAATCCGATACCCAAATTGAGTGATTTATTATCTTTTTAGAGGAGTTGCTATTTAATAGGGACTATGCTTATTTTGAAGATATTTTATTTACAAATTTCTCGATTAAAATCTAACAATATTTAGATACGTTGTCCACTACGTATAGGTTTGCACAAGTGCTTGGAAGTTTGGAACGCCTCTTAAAGCTTTCCAATTAACGGTTTTGGCAGTGACTCAGCAACGCTAGATGTGTTCCGCCATACACACGCGTAGCTGCTCCTTCGTCTCTCCAACAGAATCGCCATTAGTGTCTTCAAAGCCGTCCAGTCGTTATCGGCGCGGTCCAATGAATGCACTCTCTCTGATAATGTATTTTCTTCCGAATAAAACAAGGTATTGTTGAGCTCCAGGAATATAGACTAGTTTCATCGTAAGGGATGCAATATACAATTTTAATTTTGCGCTACCTACACAGGACACTTTTGAGTTAGCCCCCCTCCAAACTTGAATCAAACAATATACGACAGTTTAATTACCATTGAGTCAAATAACTAATTGTTTAAGAAATTAAAGAAATTTCAAATCATTTACCGACTCTTTTTGTACATATCTCATACATATGGTCGCATAAATGTGCAAGTCCAATTAGATATCAAATGACTGGCAAAATCCATTATAATAGTCCTGAATTCAACGGCTAAGAAAAGGAGGAAAACTTCGTCGAAGCAAACAATAGTTTTGCTACGAACGAATGAGTAATTGCTTAGCATAGCACCGTTTCGCAATAAGATACGGAGCACTAAGGGCACGAGTATTTGGGAGGGACATTTAGTTAAGGTGGTGTCTGCCACGTTAAAATACATCTTATTTACTCCCTCGGTGGGGCATGACAGTGTTCTGGAAAACAGAAGTTCGCGTTTTCAACTAAATGAAACGATAGCGAGTAACAGCATTACGAACCCATTGAGTTTATTGGTCAAGTTAACTTTAAGCCAATAGTTTGTTATGTAGAATGGAAGTTGTTTAATCATGCCGCTCTGAAATACGTTTTATGTAACGTCTGAGCGTGCACAAGGATATTGCACACGGGATTCATCTCCAATGTACCCACCGAGATTTAAAATCCAGAGATCTTAAATAAGATTGAATGATGCGGACTGAGCATTCGATAATCCGATTGTTTTCTTTAGCATCGATATTTAAGGGTATTTGCCAGCTTTTCACTAAACAATATAATATGGTTTCTGTTTTGATTTTGGTAAGAATAATAAATCAAATGATAATTAGTAGTATCCCACTGTTGCAGTTTAACAACTTTAGGGTATTTTTATTTTTGGGCTTTTTATTGTCACTTTAAACAGAAAGTAGCAAAGAAATTTCGAACAGGTAGGTTTATCCCACGAAGGCGAATCTCTACAAATTTTGGCTAAGCCCCATAACAGCCAAAACACGTTTTCAAAATGCGTGTGTGCGCAGGCAGGCTTGCTGACTAACGTTAGCGCCAATCGCCTGTATGGCCTGGGCTAACGCGTTTCTACCAATGAGGGATCAGGAATGTAAGCCCTAGCTTGTGCGTGCGTGAGTGCGTACGGCCCTGCCAACCCACCTCATGCGTGTTTGCGTACAAGGTCAACGACAGGTTAGCGGCCTGGTTGTGACCGGAATAGGAGTACACACCGTTGTCGTAAAATAGATTATTTTCTCTTTGCATTCAGTGTGTTTTACATCTTGGTTCATCCGGGCAGGATATATAAGCCCCAGGACTGTTGGGAGTTTCAGAGTTGATGTTTTTTACGTACTTTTTAAACGCCAGCACCCACATCATAGATGCGGATAGTATGAAATGCACCGTAAATCGCCTCCACAGAGTGCTAAGGAATCACCGCCCGAACGATCTCAGCCTGCACCCCAATGGTCCCCTGAATACAGAATGGAAGTAGTTGCGAAATTACACGACCTTCAGTTGGTCAACCAGCGCCTGAACGATGAAAAATCCAGTCTGCAGCGCCAGCTTAGTCATATACTCAATCGCCTCGCCACCGACCGTTTCAGTAGTAGCAGCAGCGATCTCCAACAGTTCTCTGTTCTCATCCGCGATGTTCTTCGACCTGCCAGTGAATCGCAGGTTCCTGCGCATCATGACGCCATTGCTCCTATTGCGTCTTCCGAATCAGCCAGTCTCATTGAGTCCAACGGTCGGGTATCCCTTACTGAATACTCCAGTTTGTCAGACACGTATGAGGAGATCATCCTCAGACAAGATCCGGTACGGTTGATAAGTCTGGAATTGTCATCCACCGAAGAAGGTGCTGATAGCGCCACACCCGTTGGACTCAGACGCCGGACCCCAGAAACGGATACGCTGGCGGTATCTGGTACTACCATGGACACACCTGCGTCCTCAACTTCGGTTGCCATGGCCATACGACCTTCTCCGTTGAGTTCGGAAGCTTCCGAAGATTTGCCCGACTGGAATATTCAAATTCCACCCTCTCCATCTTCCGAATATTCAATCGAAACAATAAGCTCATTTGAAGATGTCTCGCTGCAGGAGCTTCATCGTCGCCACGAACCACGCACTACCCCTAACACACCGGTTCGTCTTCATCTGCCCACACCATCATCATCGCTTCCCGCGTATTCGCATAAGCTGATCCTACGGTCGGCTACCCAAATGGGCACAGCGGTTATCCGGGATTCGGCATTTAGGTCGCCCGAGCAGCCAGCATCCCTGGAACCATCGGCAACTCAGCATCGTACGAAAAGAGCCCCCCGCCACCCCAATGTGTACAAATACCCGAAAATTCAACAGGATTCCGAAATCTCTCCCGAGGAACCACAATTACCACAGCGAGAAGTCAGCCAACAGCAATCGCGAGGCAGATCGGTGCCCCATCCGCTGCGGCGCGCCCTCCAGCGAATTTCGAACAAACCGAGGGTGAAAGTGGGAAACTCCGACGATTTTTTAAACGAATTGTTCTCCTCGTCCCCAGTTTGTGGTGGCGAAAGTGGGGTCGGATCCACCTCGGAGGGTTTACAAGCCGCCATGATAGCCGGCAGGTCGGCTGAAGTGGCCCGCGCACTGAGCAGTCTTTCCACGCACCTACACTCGTTCATACACGTTCGACGCCACTGTATTCCTATAAGAAACGTGCCTTTGGATCAAGTCCAGAAAAAGCTTGACGCCCTACTCCAATCGAGTCGACAAATTGTCGAGCGACTCTGTAAAGAAGAGACATCCTCAGACGAGGCTCGCTCAATAGTTGGAATTCCTTTGACATCTCCAACCCCTGAATTAGTATATTTGGCAACCACGACTGCAACACCATCATCTCCTGTGCCACCCCAACAGCCATCCACAAGTCGACAGAGAAGCTGTTCCATTTCCACCGAATATAATATCCCGCCTACAGAGGATAGTTATAATAATGTCGAAAAAGAAATTGACCATATCTCGATCCACGCAGGTCATTTGTTTAAATTAAGTTCCCGATTCAAACTATGGCAACGCTTTTGGTGTGTCCTTGCTGAAAAGAGTCTCCTCTTTTACGCAGATGAATCAGAGTCGCATAAATGGCCGAAAAAGGCTATCAGTCTGGTAGAAATCCAACACATTGAAAAGCGATTTAGTAGACGCCTATCCATGAAAGCCTCTATCACTTCCACTGAACCACACCACTCATCGGCCTCGATTAACGCAATTAACCTTGTTCTAAGAGATGGAAAAATCTACACTTTACGATCGCAAAGAATTTCCGAGACAAACATTTGGGAGGGTAAAATGAAGCAGGCTCTCCGACGTGTTCAGGCCGAACAGATTGTCGCGTTGTATAATGTGCTGCTGACAACAAGCGGATGGCTGAAGCGATACCGCCGCGGCCAATCCCATCGAGTGTGGTGTATGTTGATGGGAACATTCCTGGTTTACTCCCGCGATTCAAGGGGTCAGCATCTGACGGGCTTCCGCGACCTCAGTATGACATACGTGCGATGGCCTACCAGCATATCCTCGAGGCATCCTGGGCCCGCCACTGCAGAATTCGGTCAGGAGGCCTATGAGTCATCTGACTCGGCAACTGGCGCTGAAGACTGCATAAATGATGCGCCAACGCACACTCTGGCCCTTTGGTCGCCAAACAGGGATCCCGTTTACTTGGTATTCCTCACAGAAGCGGAGTTTGAGCGATGGAAGCACCACCTGCTGACGGCCTGCTGGTTTTCAACACCAATTACCGACTCTACGCTCGCCGCAATCGATCCCGTTTCGCGTTTTGTTAAGCTATGGGAGCAGCTTGTGCGGCCCTCTTGCGAAAATAGTCGCATCCATGCCGAGACACCCCTAAAGGAGCCCCTTTCACGCTCATTTGAGCCTACACTGGAAAGGGGTGCATTAGAAATATCTGAAAAACTTCACCGCCTATCGAATTTGCATAGTCGCCGTCCAGAGCGTTTATTTGATTCTACCGAAAAACGACCCAGTGCTATGTATCGCCTACCAGTGTATTCAAATAAGTGCAATTTGATGAAAGAAATCGCTCAAATGTGCTTCGAGAGCAGTGGATTAAAGGATGAGCTCTTCTTGCAGTTGATAAGACAGTCTACACCCTCCACACAGACTCTTCGCACGATGGCCGACATCCAAGTGGGCACGGAGCCGACACGCCGCAGGGCGGCGCGAATGGTGGATTTCCTCTTCCATCGCGATGGACAACGCGAAAGACGGCGCCATCAGACCGAGTCGCGTAGATTCAACTCACCCACCTGCTACGCGCAGCGGTGGATTCCAATCATTGTTATGTGGGAATGTATTGCCATCTATTCGACCATGTTTTTGCCTTCACCTCCCGTGCTCGCCTGTCTTCAAGCCCATCTTCTGCGATTCACCACAAACAAGGAGTCCACAGTGCGAGCAGGCATTGAGCAAGCCGGTTCACCGACCAGCGGTCACTGCAAAGTCGCCCACGCGAGATCCCTCCACGAGGAGCTCTGTCGATTTGCAGCCTTCTGCTCAGACATGCTCATGCGATGTCGCGTGCGTGGTGGCCGCCGAGTTGTGCCCTCGTGTTTCGAGATAGTCGCCATCTCTCTGAGGAATCCATACACCCACAGCTTGCCTTTCAGCCTACCCATTCATGTTCACCTACCCAGTGGATACGAGGTGGTGAGTTTTGATGGGACAACGAAGGTGGGACAGTTGATGGCGAGCCTTTGCGACAAACTTGACCTCTCCGAGGCGGTCTCCATGAATCTGTGTCACTGCGGCCTCTATTGTCGTATCTCGGGCCTGCAGTACGCATTCGGCGATGTACCCGCTAAGCCGCGTCTCATATACCTGGAGGAGGAGTGGAATGTGTGCGACGTCATTTCGCTTTACGAGAAAACACTCACTAAAACGGACCAGGAGTCCGACTTCAGCCTCGAAGACATGACAATCGACCTGGTATTTTTGGTGCACGCCGTCTCCAAGAAGGCCCTCACGCAGCCGTCTCCCTTGAGTCATCGCCTGATGGACCTGGTTGCCCATCAGCTGCACTCAGACCTCTTCTCTGGGGAGCTTAGCCTCATCCTTCGTGGAACACACTTCCTCGAGCTGACCTCTCTAATGTGCCGATGTGATCAATCGGATTACGCTGAATTGCAGCGTCGTCAAGAGGTTAATCTGACGCACCTGGTCAGTCGGTATTTTCCGAGCCACTGCCTCGCAACCTGGGGTTGTAATGACGACCAGGCCCTGATCGAGCTAAAACTCCTCCTCATTGATAGGTGGACGAAGGTGTGTCAGGAGACATCGATGCCTGCAGCTGAGGATGCTAAAATGCCTGATGCCCAACCACCAGCGGCCTTTGCGTATGCAATGTATTTCTGGCGTTTGCACCCGGCAGGGGCCTGCGTTCGGCACTTTCCGTGTAATCTGATCAATTTCCGTGACATTTCGGTGGATGAGATGATTTGGTTGGCCGTCAGTTTTGACCGGATCAGCTTGCTGCGGCTTTGCGGATTTAATAGGATGGTGGCGCAGCCCATTTCTTCGGGCACCATCGAGGGTGGGGTGTCTGGAATGATCTGTTTCAAGCGAATCCCCACAGCGCAGTTAATTTCGTTTGGGGTGCAAGAGACGGGCGCCTTTTTCTTGGTCTACTCCACAATTCCCAAATCTCGACTACAACGATGGCGGGAGAGAACTAATCGCCCAAGGGGACATGACAGCAGCGCTCAAAAAGAGACCGGTGACAGCCATGTGCGTGGACGAAGCGCGTCCGGCCATGTGCCCTCGCTTGTCTCCACCATTTCGGAGCCGGACTCGAACGTGGTCAAATTGCTTTTCCTTGTTCGGGACCTCAGCGAGATTAATGAACTCTGTCAGGTCCTGAGCTTCTATGTCGAAAATTCCGAGTAAGCGACTCCTCGCACCCCCCATTGGATCCTTGGCTGCTTTAGTGCGAGGCTAATTTCTGTGATGTCCTTCGTGTTTCTTTTTTCACCTCTCACCTTCACTGCGAGCGCACACAATCACACAAACAGAGAGAGTGAACCCAAAAACAACGTCAATCCCCGAATGGCGCCCTTTAGGATACTCACTGAGGGCTTTTCTGTATTTAGCTCTGTTATTTTCTTAGGCAAATTTACAACGGGATCCAATGTATTGACCCTTATCGTCCGCTTGATTTGGCAATATTTTGCCCCACCTTTTCCTTGACAATATCCGGTATTATAATTTATATTTTAACTCTTCTGACTCTAGCATTATTATAAATTGTATGGTCTACATTGTCTTCTTTTGGAGGCACATAGGGCCTCTGCTAATTGGCATAATTCAACGACTTGGAGGAATAAAAGCGACGTGGTAGCTCCGTCGCTGCGCCATGCACGTTTTTCATTGGTCGCCGGCTTATGTCATCACCAAACAGCGTGCAACGGTTGGCTGTCTTCTCCCAGTACACAACCAAATGACCAAAACTAGGCGTCCAATTTCTCTGTCCGAAACTGGCAAAGAAGATTTGCAAGAGATTTGCATCAGAACAGCTACGGTATGCCTTTTCTCCACAAACTTATACGGTTCTGAATATCCCATCCAAGAATTCAGGATGAAAGGTTGAATTATTTCGATTGATGAGTAACTTAAGACATGGCCCCAGCCGACGAAAATCCAGTTTATGATGTCGAGACCGAGGAGGCAGAGTTAGGAGCGAGTTGTCTGCCGAGAGTGGCGGGAGTGATCTACTCGGTCGATATTGTTAGGGCTGTCATTGGTCATTACGCGTTATGTTGGTGTCGTCAGAGTGGAATTGTTGCCCGTGTAATCGAGTTGCAAGATATCTTTATTAGGGGAGGACTGCAGCAGTCGTTGTGCCATTTCGTCACGACACAGCAAGCAAGACATGAAAAAATTTCTGGTTTCCCAGAATGCGATTGGTGGCTTCAATTTATGCCACTTCCCTTAAAAGTCCACTATATAGCCCCGACCTCTTCGAGATGCTGTTGATCCGAGACGATCGCATGAACATCAATTCATGGGTTCTGGCCCGCCATGTGGTCTTTAAGAGGTCGCTGGTTAGCGTTTTCGTTGGAGTATGCGCAACCCCTTCACAAGTAAATTTTAGGTGTGAAACAATTCACTCGTTTTCGATTCACTTCAATTGTTTCTATTTTCGAAATGTCAATTGTTTTGTCCGGGCCAAACCATAGACGCTCGGTTTACGCCGTTCGAAAGTGGATGTGAAAATATAGTGGTCGACGTCGCCTTTCCTCCATACCAAAGAGGAAGTTGCGCCTGACAAAATGCTATCTTGCATCGACTTGAAAGTTATTTAAAAAAAACCTATGTTCGCCGTAGTATTTAAAATTTGGGTAGCACGGGTATTATCTCGCTTTAAAACCAAGAGTGTAACCGTTTTAATAGACACATAATTAACACCTATCACTATAGCAGTATCGACCATCAATCACATTTCCTGCTGGTGGCCGAAACATTGCCTATTTGGCTTCACGTTTGTACGCATGTGAGGACTGGACATACTGCTCAAACCAAAAAGCTGTCATATGCGTGATGACGACAGAGATGTAATTCAGGTCTATCCACAATTTACCCTTTGTTGAGTGATTCCAGTGGAAAATAAGCTTTTTAGTGCTCACCCTCCACGTCCATTCAAGTTAGACAGTATACCCAAGGCGGCTGAGCTCCCTGACAGGCAAATCCTTGAGAAATTCTGCTATTCAACCTCTTCCTGTCAACGTTTTTTATTTTGGAGGGAGGGGACGCGTTAGGCATCATGTGTCTCTATTCCATTTGAATCTTTTTGGCACTAACAAATATTGTTCATTTCCATTATCTTTCCACATTTTATTCTTGCGATAAATGTGTGTCCTAAAATTAGTCCTCTCGCGTTTAAATTACTGGCACGTGCATTTGCAGAGCATTTTCCGGCTGTATTTCAAATCTCATATCCGTAGACTCACCCACCCTGGGAGGTTGTGACTGACTGGCAATCCAACTATGATTCGGTTGTTTAGGATTTATTGGAAAACTGATCGTTATTCGGTTATTACTCTCGATCGAAAAAACTAACTCTTAAGCGTAGTGGCGTGCGCTTGTAATCTAGCAACCTGGAGGCCGGGTGGCGGAAACTGTCTCGCGCGCGTTATGGACAAGGCCTTCTAAGGCCGCCATTACCTCGTTGTTATTTCCTCCATTCCTGTTAAACATTAAAATGCTGAAAGTTCTGGTCTTTGTGACCTTAATAAAGCGTAAAAATTATTATTATTATTATTATTATGTCATCAAATTTCTAAAACACTCTAATTTCTTGGAAGCGTTTGGTCCTTCTGCAAAAGAAGGGTAATCTATACGTGTCTCTAACATCAACTTTCTGTTGGGAAGATTCTGTAGTGCAAACGTTAGAAATCACACTCCTCTTCGTTCAGGACAACCCTTAAATGTCGTATGATCGCTGAATTGGTCGGATGCGCACAGATTGCCAACTAGTCGGACAATCCGGCGATCTCTTCTCGCGACAATTGTGCCTCACATCGATTGTAGTCAGCTGCATGTGGCTCCGTTTTCGTCAAAAAGCTTCTAAGGCTCCAGCGTCACCCTACCATGCGCTGTGTAGTTTTACTTGTGATACGGAGGAAATTGGTCTCCGCATGTCCACAATTGCACTGTTCAGCCATTTCTGAAAATAATAATGGCATATCTCGGCTAAAACAGAACGCTATCATCTAAAGTCTATTTAGTATTAATAAAGTGAGGGGAAGTAAACTATTACCTGCCTCTTCGCCCTTAAAATTTATTTTTCCAATTCACGTGCAACGTTCATTTTCAATGGAACATCATCGTCTGCTGATTGATATGATGCTATATAATTATATACTGCAAATTTTCCCAACAACATGTTACCCCTGCTAACGAAACAATAAATTTATTGTGAACGAAATTCCATAGAAGAATGAACTCACAAAATTCTAAAACTATTTAGTATCCAAAATCGCCGAATTTAAAGCCTTTGGCCATTTTTTCTGTGGGGACATTTAAGAGATTGAGCTTATGCAATTAAACCAGAAACAATTGAAGCCGCAAAGAATAAAATTCGGCGCAAAATTGCCGAAATTATGTCGAAATTTCAGCCGAAGAATCGAAATCTGTCAGCATGCATATGATAGACCCCTCACTATATATATATATCCATAAACAGATGACAATTTTTCATTAAAATGAGTGTTTAATTTGAATTTGAAAAAGAAACTCAAACTTTAAAGATTCTGTAAATACTTTGTGTCAGAACTGAGCTTTGGGGTGATCCGCTATCGATCCACAATGTTCTCCGCCGTGGACAGAAATCCTTCGCTACGGTCAGAAATGTATAATGTTTACTGAAGGCTCAATGGGACGTACTTTTGACCCAATCGGATGCCTCTTTTCACTAAAACACACAGCCCAATTAGACAATAAACCGCCATTCCCTTTTTCCCACAAACAAACAATCATACAGACCCGTCTAGACATTTATCTAGCAGTTTTATTTCTCTACTTCGACACAAAGTAGAGTAATTTTTGGTTATAGGAATGATCGAAATGCACCTCTTAGTCAGAATGTAACCATAACCATGTTGTATTTCTTCGCATGCATATGAGACTATTGTCATTGTGAACGGAGAAGCAGCTGTCGGGTTCGAGTTACGCTAATATAAACATCGATAATACAAAACAATTGGGTTAATTAAAAATGTGGGCGAAAAAACAATTCCCCAATTGACTTCAAGGATTGGGTACATTTTGTATATGTGGAATGCGCCCACAAGCACATATTCAAAAATCTCTTTCCAAATCCCAATTAACACACCTGAGAGCATCTGGGACAAAATATGTCCTTTTAATGTACCTGCAAAGTTGTTTTAAATAATTCTTCGTAAACCTCGATATTGTCTTATTGTTGCCTTATTGTTTTAAGAAAACATTTAAAATGCCGGAAATCCACGATATGCGTCAATAATAAAATAGTATTTCCGTTAGAAATAAGCCAAGCGTGACAACCTAAAAACGAAAAACCCAAAACGTCGTTTAAAGGGGATTTTTCAAAAATATCAAGTCATCTGTTTACAAACACCACGGAAGCATCCCTGGAATTACTGCTATTGGTTGGTCTGTGGTGTGACGCACGGTTAGCGTTACTCTTCTTATTGATTGGCCAATGGGTTGGCAGGGCTATATGGCATAGAGCGAAGCGTGGCGATTTAATTGGTTCGATGCTCTTAGGATGACATATTATGAACATCTTTCTGACTTTACGGTAATGCATTGTTGACAAGACTGGATTATATTATTTCCACTTCAATTAGTGTGTCATATTGAAACAGCAACTGATAATGAACACGAATTGATTTGCATAATGCAATTTGAAACATTTTGTTCGAAACATCGGTAACCCCAGACACAATGCCCTCAAACGCACAAGGTTGAATTAAATTAAATTACGCCGACGAACATGGAATTAAAATAAATCACATCCTTCGTCGACCATTGATTTAAAGGGGCCACATTACGCGAATGGAGGCATGAATCATACTTGGACCATATGCGCGACCTAAACAGAGAGAATGGCTATACGGGAATTCTCTTGCAATCAGGCAACATGGTGTATCTGGGACACGTTTTTCAATCTCCGACCGAAAGACGTCCAGAGTGATTTACTCTAAAACGGTGGGCAAAAATGATTTCACCGTGTTTAAGGAAATTGATGGAGCCGAATCTCGACGAAAAATACAATTTAATGACGATATCTTAAATATAATTCAAAACATGATTTGCGAATTGTTTGGTGAATAATCGAAATATTCTTAATATGAATATAAACTCAACCGACACCCCAAAAGCAACTGGTAAGTCCTTTTTTCTTCATTTTCTCGCAGTGCCATTTCTAGGAACCGTTTTGTCCTTGTATACAAGCAGGGTTTATCCAAAAGAGTCTCTTACGTCAATTTCCGGACGGGAAAATCCTCGACTAGCCTACGTCATAGAAGCCGATTTTGGTTTTAGCGGAATAAAGGTGGGAATATTGGTCGAACCATTTAGCTGTAAAGACACCGAGACGATGTTTTATCGGCCATCGAGTTACTAATAATCGAGAAGAGCGACGAATGTTCCAATTGCAAAATGTCGAAATTCGCTTGAAAATATGATAGTCCTGAGGTTTTGAAATTGGATGGGACACAACTGTTGGAAACTTCGAAAAAAATTTTATCCAATCATGAAAAAGAGTGATTTGCATAACTGGTTTAGCAAGGTATTTCGAACTATGGTTTTCGCGTCAATTTTCTCCTTTTAATCAATTATCGCGCTGCACAATCGATGCCTTCCGCTCCATCGGCCCTCAATTCAACGTAGCAACAGCTATCACCATTCCACGTATTCGACAAGACACAAGGCAACACACTTACTCTTATATTAACATCTACGCATAACCTTATATACACCTTCTTCACAAGATTGGCCTGTTTCTTGTTATGGCCGCCTAAGACATGTTCGTTGACAAAAGCGTTTCATGCTAGACCCACAGAAAAGGCAGACCTTCTTCAATCAGAAGAGTGTTAAAGTTCACTATTTAATAATATGTGGTGGAATAAAGTTTGGTTTTGCTGACACCATGGGAACGAAAACACCGTTATTTTACCACCAAAACAAAAACGAGAAATAACAAACGGTTTGCCAGTTTTCGGCATTATTCGTGATCGACGCTTATGCGTTGCGCAAACGTGCACACATTTGATCGCGCCATGCGTGATGAGTCAGCAGTGAGAATGGAAGCGATTAAAAAGGCCGGGTGTGACACTAAACCAGGACACTGCCAGCAATTTTACAGCCCATTCCAGAGGAGAATGCAAGTGCTTCGATTTTCCAATGACGAATAAATCCTTAATATAAACTATTGTTAATAGCATTTAATGACGCATTCACTATAAACAAACAACGTATTTAGGTATATTTTAACTGGTACCGACTGGTACCGACGCTTTATAGACTAGCAGGAACCGTGGATATGTTGGAATTAATTTATACGCTGGTGATTATGTAATAGTCCAATACCTTTATGATTGAGTGTCACGGAATAACAACAAAGAGCTCAACACGAGATTCAAAAAATGCACAGTAAACAATGAATCGACGAAAATTTGAATAAGGCATCCTTATTTACGTTGTAATGGTATGACCTAAGGTCCAAAAGGCGCGAAAACCAATGATGCAGGTCGGGCAACCAATAATATTGCTTATTATCATAACCATCCATGCGTATTTTGCTGAATTCATCTAAGAATCGCCGCAAGTAAGTAGTTTAAAACTCTATTTCGCATGATTGATGTCGCTTAATAAAGGATGCGCCACGGTTCTCCGAACCTATTCGGTACCTCAATGGACACTGTGTATCTCTGTTCCAGTATCATAGATGAAATATCATGGCGAACAAAACGTGTGATGCATTAGTGGCCAAGCTATATACTTTGCCATGATTTCTTTAATCGCGATATTAAGGAAATTGAAATATTGTAAATCGAGTGCTTTATAAAATCAGCAAGGGATGCTCAGCGTTGACAAAAAATACTAAATATGCTCGAAAATAATTTTCTGGCTACGCTTGATGAAAATATAACCATGTAACACCCCGTCATTTAGAAAGGCATCATGGCCATGGATTGTGTGAGTAAATTGTCCCCATCTTTCTTTACTAACTTTCCAAAGAACGTTTATCCTCTATGATGTCGTTACGTATACGTCAACAGACAGCCTCCAATTTCGCACATATAGAGTTGTAATAACATTCAGTCTACACAACAGTTCGGCGATAACCTCCCACTGTTTTTCATTCAAAGATATCTGGTGGAAAAATCGCAGTGTGGTGGTTGCTAACTTTAACTATTAATTGTGTTTTACTATGCTGACTATTGTACCGCACTTTTAAGAATAGACTAGACTACGTCGCTGCACGTGTCTTCATTCGTTAAAGGTCTCGGTTGGCTTATAGATTTTTAACGGTATTACAGACAATTTGTCTATTCTATATTCAGGGTTAATTAAACCCACCATACAATACTACCACATTTGACGTCGCAACTATGTCAAAAACGAACCTCGAATCCTTATCGGTTAATGCAACTTCTCGAGAAGTGTCGTACTACATTAGGCGTTTCGAAATTTGGGCTATCACCCAAGATAATCTCGGTGAAGAAAAGAAAGCTGCTTATTTTCTGAGCGCCATTGGTAAATATGCTTATGCTCTGGTGAAGAACTTGGTTTATGTGGATATTCCCATTAAAATAAAACTCGCCAAGATCCATGAAGCTATTATTCAGCATGTTCAGCCTATAGGTTTTGAGGCTGCTGAACGAAGCAAATTCCATACTATCATGCGAAGATCTTACCAAAACATCCGAGATTTTATAATTCTACTTCAGACACAGGCCGCAAAATGCAACTTTGAAGCTCAATTAGACACGCAATTGCACAATGTATCCGATATTGCTCTAATGAGTTCTAGCAGTCAGAGCGGTGGCCATATTTCCAAGGAACCTTATGAATTCACATGGATAAAAGATGTCCTTCATTGTTGATACCGGGAGTGTGGAATCGCTCATTCCCATCCATGCATTGAAGAAGTTCTGTCCACGTCCATGTACACAGAAGACCGACCAGTTGATTATTGGTATCACTGGTCATCATTGAAAATCCTTGGCTTCTGTATGATTCCTATGGTCCGAGATGGTACCAGATTCCCATGCAAATTCTTGGTGTCAGCAACGGGTCCAGCCATTATCGGTTTGAACGTCATGAAGCAGCTCAAGTTTCAACTGAGTTTCTATTCATTACCGGCAGTTGAGTCCGAGTTAAAAGATCTGGTCCAAAATTGCACCAGAGTGACCAGTGGAATGAAAATTCCCAGAGTCAAATTGGAGGAGCGTAATATACTGACTCCAGTGAGCTGTTCACAATGGGTAACTCCCATTAACTCACCAATAAAATCCGACGGTTGTAAAGCCATGATATGTAGTTATTACAGGATGACACTCAATCGCCGATTCTTACAGAAGACATGCACTACTCTGGAACAAGAAGACATCCTCTACAAATTCAAGGGGTCGAGTTTCTTATCCAAAATTGATCTAAAAGATGCCTACTTACAGATTCCACTGGATGACGAATCCAGTTTGCTGACAGTTATTAATGCACCCTTTGGGTTATTCAGGTACAACTTCTACCTTCTAGGCTAAATGTTGCCCCGGCTATTTTCCAGGATTTCATTAATGGCATATTGGATGGCCTTAATGGTATTGAAATTTACCAAGATGACATTTTTGTCATGTGCGTCAGCAGTCATGATCGCGAAGAGAGACTCTTCCAGCTATTCCGACGTTTTGTCGATTATAATGTGGCGGTTAATCCGCTGATAAAGCAACCACTGGTAAAAATTCGATTGTGTTATTCAAGAAGCGCTAACTCCTTCCAATGCATTGGATCGGTAGAGGCCACCTTTTCCAAAGGGAATGATATTTGACCGTCTCGCGGTCTTATTCTTGGAATAAGTGGAAATTGTATGGTTACTATCCTCGATGTTACTGATTCCCATCCTTCTGAACCAGCTGATCCGGCGCTCGGAGCGTCTGGATTTGAAATCGCCGGTCGAATACCGTATGCCATCGAAGCTGCCACACCCAGGTGGATGTGATGGTTGCAAACTTTAACCATTAATTGTGTTTTACCATACTGACTATTGTACCACACTTTTAAGAATAGACTGGACTACGTCACTGCACGGGTCTTCATTCTTTAAAGGTCTCGGTTGGCTTTTGGAGGTTTACCGGTATTACAGACAATTCGTCTATTCTATATTCAGGGTTAATTCAACCCACCATACAATACCACCACACGTAGTCACGGGTTTCCAATAGTTATTTTTTATGTTTTTCCTCTTTGTCTTAACTATTTGGAGAAACTCGCACCACGAAATCTTTAGTGGACGAAGCACATCATCCAGTTATAAACTTTACTCATGGCAGCTCGTTATGTTGTCACACGGAGCGGTCGGTTGTCCCTCTATTACAAGAGCCTCTTTAATATCCCCACTCATGCATATTCGTTATCATATTTATCTAAAACATCTTATATACATCTTATTGTACACACATTCCCCCTTTTAATATGCTTTGTTCTCGGCATTGCTACTTGGGACGTGCTCTTGTGTTTTTACGTTTACCGTTACAAAAACTCGAGCGAAGGTCTAACATATCTTAAGTCAGAATTCACCACTAGAAGAGCGTCACACTTGTAGGTCATGAAACTGAATTAAAATCAAAGCATAATCGAATGCAAAGAATATGAATCATAATAAGATATGCACTTTATTGTATCAACGACAAACTGTTTAAGTGAGTTAATTTAGAGCGCGTAATTGATAATGGCGAAGCCGTTGCCCCCAGCTTATTTGAGAACTAAATTAGTCCCACATGGACAAAGGGTGTGTCAGCTCTATAAGACGGCGTTGTATAACATCAAGGCAAAAAAACTAGATGCGTAGGTTTCTAATTCTTGGTTTTTCTATCTTATGCATTCAGATTAGAATTCCGTTATGAGGCAGTACTGCTTCGAGCTCGATTTGACGAAAATAAAAACGTTAGCGATGTAGTCAAAGCCAAGCATCTCCTCGAAGATGGCTGGGCCGAACTAAAGAAAAATAAAGCCGCTTTCCCTTTCTTGTGTAAATCATACAATTTTAAATGACGGCAGAATCAATTAGATCCGACGTCACCTGGTGGTGTTGCGTACGAGCGATACGATGGCCATCTTCCTGATTATGTAAGTCAACTCGATCTAATTTTTTGCATTATGATAGCTTTTGGATACGTGGCATCCTCTAGAAAAACTTCAATACCCGGATTACTTTGCCCTCCGTGAAAAGAGAAAGGCGGAATTCATCGAACGCTGGAAAACCCGTTATGGTGAACCTGAGCTGGATTCTAGCAGTCACTGATCATAGTTCTGTTGTCTGGTTGTAGCTGAATTTGTCAACTGGTCGTGTATGCGAATATAGAACTGTTTGCCTCTACTCTCATTCTTAAGCAATCGTCTTTGCTATTCAATTTAATGCCCTTCAGACATACTGAACCCACAATTAATGTCTTGCGATATAAAATGGACTTTATTGCCGCATTTTTTATCTCCGTATTCCGGCTTTGGATATAGTGCTTGAAATTGGCTTTTTGCAAATTTCGACTACGCTGACGTTCTGTCATCGACTGCGGAAATTCACACAGCCAGCTTGGATCTTCCTGATTATGTTACACGCGCCGTTGTTCGTGATTCAAATAATAACAATCGATTTGTCATTTATGTGTGCGCGAAGTCTTTATGCGGTGCCTTTCAGAAGTAGTGAACTTAAATTCAAATTTGGTCGGTTATCTTCTACTAGAGGATGCACCGGTTTCGTGAGTATTGGTATGGAGATTGTCTGAAATATTGTTACGGTAGTCCTGACCTGCAATTCGAATACGGGTTTCTCACCAACGGAGCGAGGATTATGGCGGTCACACCATCGGAAGGATTGGTGACTCTGGTCGGTGGGTCTTTCATGCAGCTGGTGATTGTTTTAAGCCATTAGGTCTACATATGGAATTGATTTTTTTAAGCAGATGCGGCTGTTTGGAATATCTTCAACGAGATTGAACAACCATAAATACGGTTCTATTTTATAAGATGCATGCCTCCTTCTTTGTACGACGCACTTGATTGTACAGAAGCTGGAGGTGCCCCTCGTTAAGTGCAATTAATGTGACGCTGTTGACGTCTTTACCTATATTCCTAATTTTGTTGACCACGAAATCCATGAAGTCGCCTCAATTGTACAAACGACAACGTATAAAACGGCTATATGTTATCGTGGTCTTAACATGACAAGGATATGTCAGAACCGTAAAGACTATCCGAAATAATAAAGCAAACGCCGTTTTTGACAATTGGACTCTTCCAAAATATAATACATAGCTCTCACTTTTATAGCCAAACCGTCTTTCTCGACTGGGACGATTTTTGTATTTTTACTCTTGCCTTGGCCGTTGGCAACCCCACACAAGCTACTCCGTTTACTAAGTCTCCTGTTCTGAGTCGTTATAATTTTTCAGACTCGCTTAATCCTCGGGACATCACAGTGGTAGAGGCATCAATTGACCCGCTCGGAGATTATTATTTAGTATTGATTAATAATAAATCGCACCCCATCAATTTCCAACTAAACCACTTGTGGATTATGTATTCGCTATTTTTGATATTCTACTGATTACAGATAAAACAACTCCTAACTCAAAGGAAACATTTGTTTTAGTAATCCGAAGCGAACTCTGTATTTCCCGACAAGAGAGAGCAGATAGTCGGAAGACGGCTGTAGGCTATAACCCCACTACCACGGCTAGGGAGTTCGGAAATCCATCCCAGCCAACTCGAAGACGTCGTCAGAGAATGCCAGATAGTCGATGTTGTCAATTTGACCAACTGGGTGCCGATAGCGCGCACACAAGGCATCCCATTCGTGGGCAGTGATATCCTCTGCCAGTCCAAGGTTACACAGAACGCGCTTGAATTGATTCTTGCTCAGGGTCATTCGGTGGGTCAGGTCGAAGTCGCTGAACCACTGAGTTAATTGAGTCCGCTTTTGACGAACCTACAGAAATAATACTTTCATCAATATCATCATTGTTAAGCAAAGTGGAAAAATAGTTTCCTCAAAAATGAAACCTTTTCGAAAAGAATCAGGAAGATGCTGGATTTGCAACCCATTGCGGGTCCAATCCGCTCTTTGCAATTTTATGTACTTTGATGGTGGTTTATCGAAAAGAAAGTTTGGTGGTGCTGTTAGTGACGGACAACCATAATTCTGAGGTCAAAATCGCATTCCTAATCGGCTACGGGCCATTTTAAGCATTCACGTGATATCTGAAGGGATGTTCTTAAGTAATGTTTCGTAGTTGCCACCTGATTTAAGTCGAAACTGAAGTACCATTCGGCGCGAAATGGTAGAACCCGCGCCTCAACCACAAAGTTCACGAAGAATGGGCAGCTGCCAATTTTTCATTGTTAGATGGTTATTTTTGTTGAATTGAATCGAAAAAAAACTCCCCAACTCATCGCGGTGAGCTAGGCGAATGTGCTCTTACTCATAATTCATAACCTGTCTGCAATGTTCCACTAATCCAAACCACTGCCCCCATTTATACCAATTCGTCGACCTGATAATAAGAGGTTGTAATTTCTACAATTGGCAAGTATTGGTTTCAAGAATGAAGCTGATTATGCCCGTTTCAAGTGGGTCCATCGAGACGTGTGCATTCTCTAAATTTCGCCAATTTATATCACTGGGGAAGGAGTAGGACATGGAATCTCAAAAGCGTACTGGCGAAACCGCCTTTTCGGTGAAGAAACAAGGCGCAGCTTGCATGACATCGGAAGCCCTCCACCCATCTACAACACCGGCGAAGGCAGTGGTTTGGCTACGCTTTACGCCGGTTAGCGCTCTCTCAGCGGCGGGAAAAACAAATGTGGATAAGTACCGTGAACGCGGAAAAGGATCTCCTAGGCCTCTAGCCTGCAAACAGTGTACCGCTGGAACCAGAACTGGACCAAACTGGCTGCCTCTGATCGCCGTGCATGCGCTGCTGCCATCCGGGACATGAAAAAAGTGGTTCATCCTTCAGCAACGCAAAGCAGGAAATCGAGCGAGTTAGGGCATATACCCACCTTATTTCCGATCTTCTTCATGCCTCGATCGGCGTGCACCGATGAATCGATTGAGAGAGAATTCAGTGCAACCACTGGCTCGTAATGATAGGTCTCCGCCTCCCTTAAGGGGTTTTTGTCCAGAAAAGGGGTAGCAAATATGGCTTCAACCTCGTCGCAAAAGTCGCGCCAGCGTATATGATTGATATTATCGTCAGCCTTGAAGCTGAAACGCAAAAACGTTCATTTGTTCTGGATAACGCAATGATTTATTTGCCTGTCGAGCACGAACATGTAAACCTATCTGTAAGCTGATCATAATGGTTGCATCAAATCATCAGAATAGCCTCAAAGAATACAAACAGGACCAGGAATGCACCAACAACGGCATGCACAACATTCCATAATTCGAATGAAATCATCAAAACTAAGATTGTGGGAGGAATCTAATCGTTCGCATTTAAAGAATACCACTAATTGTGTTTCCAAAGTCTTAAATGATTTAAAACTCACTAGTGTTCGATAACGTTGAGTTCAGTCTCCTTCAGTGTAATTGGAAGCAGTGCTATGACCCGTCGAAAACGTTGCTTCGTGACAATTCCGTGTTTCAGGGGGTCGTAATCGCGGAACCATTCCGAAAGACGGAGTCTTCTTTGATAAACCTAGGATAGGCTAAATGACTCACAAAACCGAGGGACAAACCTCACGTTTGATGCTATTCATAACGCCCTCTACATCCCTAATGACGGGCTCGGTTTCACGATGCTTCTGTTCTTTATTGAAGGCCTCCCTCAAACGAGTGATTCTATGCGGATATTCGTAATGCAACGAAGCCTCAGAAGGTGGTTCAATATCTTGGAGGAATTTGCGGTAAACGAAGCCATCGTCGTCAGTGTACATGGCCATTATCGCGTCAATCTGATCCTCCGGTATATGGAAGTTCAGCATGGACATCACTTGCTTGAAGTTGATTAATTTTGTATGACCTCTATTTGTCCTGAAAATGGACACCATTCAATCAGATTTAATCCATAAATAGTAACGTGATGATGTAAGACAAAACTCACTTATCAAACGCCATGAATTCTGGTTTCATGTCGATGCGACGCTCCAACACATTGCGACGTACGTGCTGCATGCCCCGTTCACAGCGATCCTTCATTTCATCCGTGGCACAGCGCCAGTCTCCGGAACCCGGTTTGGGAACAAGAAAGACCTCCGATGGTGGTACTCGACATAATGGATGTTGTTCAATCTCGGGCACCGTGAAAACTGAATTAAGGTAGGATTATCTTCACCCCCTCGGGAATATTGAGATACCTGTATCGACATCGTGAACGAATCGCCGCCATTCAACGTAGGAGGCGTCGAGCGGCCAGGCATATGACGTGACCAGCGTTTCAATCTGTTTTGGGGTCAAATCGTGCAGACCCATGCGGGATAGGCCGGCGATTGAGAGCGCTCGCTCAAACTGCGCCCGGTTGACCCGCCCAGTACGCAGCTTGTCGAAATCCTCAAAGTATTTCTTCAATTGAATTCTGCCGACCAACACGAGATGGCGTATCCGCGACATCAACACATCCGAATCGACAGCATCACCCGCGCAGACGGTGTGTGGGGTGGAGAGGGCATTCCAGTCGGCGCGTTGCCGCTCTCTCGGAACGTCGCCTATTCTCGGCTTGGGTCCGACTTTGGGTGGTGTCTCGAAAACTTGCTTCACGGTCACTGCGGACTTATAGAAGGGGTCAATGGCCTCGCACAATGCTGCGTAATTGACCTGATTTGTGATGGGATCCGCGAACTTTCTGGCCAAGCGTCGACAGTCCTCCGAACTGATGTCCAATTTGAAGAAGGAGAGAATACGCGCTAATTGCGCGTGTGTCACCGCCTGGGAGAGTCCAGTACCCTTAAGAGAAGCGTGATACGGGTCATGCTTATGCAAGAGACATTCTAGGCGTAGATATGTATCACTGAACGCACGGCATCGAAATCCCGGAAGTACTGGTATGTTGGTATCCTCTCAGCGGAAACCTTTCCCCGCAATTGGTTGATCGTTTCAGATACGCGCATCTCGTCATCATCACTTAGTGTTGGAAGCGGCTGAAACAGTACAACTTTATAGGATACTTGTGCGCGAATTGACGGTTGTCAATTTTGCTCATTACAGTTTGACAAAGATTAATTATATAGTATATTCGGTTTGTGAATTTCCGCAATACCAATAAAAGGTATTCCGAAGTATAATTTAGTCTACTGGTAGACACCAGCTGTGATAGGTGTGAGGAATTTCGTTGTTTAGGATACAACAGGGCCAAGATGGTGCAATGAAAGATACGATGAAAGCATGCAACGCGTCCTTGTCGTTCTCTAAAAGCCACATTATAGAAGTCTTGCATTCGCTAGTTTGGGTGACCATCGCCAACTGCGGGATGAACCGGATGACCGAATGTCGCATAAAATGATATTTGAATCCTATTGTGGATATCGGAACTCGGTTTTGATCGTCAGAGGTGGGGTGGCAGGGATCGACTTTGTACAACAAAACCGCCCCTCTACCCGTCGAATAGCGGAGTATCTGACAATCTACAAGGATCTGCCTAGTTCTAGGTGGGGAAGGTTCATGTTGAGGCTCGTTTAGCGGGGAAAAGCTACACCGCCAGAGGTACTACATCTCTCTGACACCTAATCTCGTAATTTTGTAAATATACATTCCATCATAAATTACATTATATATCAAGTACATAAATTGGTCGCAGAATGGAATTTCGAATGCGGATAGAATTACAATTTAAAATTCGCAATTCTCTCTTAGTCATAACTGGTATCCCAAGCAACTGCAATTATATTTAGTTCTTCATTGCATTAAAATGTTGGCGAAGTGAAAAAAATGTGAGTTAAACGTAATTCGATGAATGTCGCATCCAGATCAAGATGGGCATTTAAATTCACAAGTCGCAACATGCTCGATCTCTATAAAGTGGTTTCTGCAGCTCCGAGAAATGCCAATAGTTGCCAGCCAAACATGAAAGTTCAACAAGCTGATATAAAAAAGACTAGACGCCAAAGAATTGAACGATAACTATAAAATGAATATCTTTATGTTTCTGTATGGTCCTTGTTTTTTAAAGGGTGTTGATTACGAATGGCGCTGCATTCTTTAAACGGACTATGAGGGTTTGTTTGACGTTCAACGATCCAACCGCTCTAGGGCGAATCACCAGAAATGTGTGTTACGACAAAACAATGTATATCGACGTCTGAGGAAGCGAAGACTCGTTTATCACGTGCCAAAAGTAAGTATTATCGTACCTTATAGATAAATAGAGTGCAAGGAATCGGAACCTTGTACATTGACACGAAATTCCAAACAAATGGTAGTCGCTGAAAATTGCACGATTTTCGGACTTTGGATGTAACAGGATTCTTGCAAAACCAATGAAGGCCAAATCCGAAAAAATCTCATGATAATCGCCTGAATGATATTTTCCGCCATGTATCATTAATATAATCTGTTTTTAATAACTTAGCTTTTCGTTTTCTAATTTTAACCACCACATATTATTTTAAAACTGCTGATATGAACCACTAGCGTTTGCGTATTATCATGAAATTTGAAAAACAACTGTCAATCCTAAACGCGCAAACTCACGCGTGACATTGCTCCTGGGTAGGGCATAAGCGGTTGAACAAGTGGCCTCTTCTCAAGATCCATTTCATGGAAAGCTTAAAGTGGAATTCATTTCAGAAATTAAAACCTTTTCTTTTGAATTTCAGTCAAATTTATGAAATCACCCCACGTCATAATTCTCATATAGCCCCTTAGCGAAGTAAAACTTACGAAAATCAACTTTACGACAAAAATCGTTATAGGCAATCATAGTTGGATTTTTGATTGACCTGAAATAATTTGCAACTGTCTGTATGTCTCCAATATTCAGTTGCGCTGATTTTGCTAGTGCTCGGTCGAGGGCGAGTTTAAATTGATGTTCAGTGACTTGATCGTGTCTCAAGGGGTCAAAGTCGACAAAGAATTCTTTGACACGGATTCCACGCCCATATACAGCGAACCCAATTCTGTCAAGAATTTGGTGCACTGAGGGTGTAAGAAGGTCCTCTTTTCCGAGAAGGTGAACGTCAGGGGGATCATTCTAGAAAGAAATATATGTTTACGCATTCGAGATAATTTATAGATTGCAGTTATTATTCATCAACCTTTAATGAGTACCCCTCTATTGCATGCTTTTCCGAAAGGGCAAGATTGTTCATATCATTGGACAGACGCCTATAATCCACCATGCCTGGCCTATTTGGTACGGCATATCGCTTTGCCAATGCACATATCTCGGCTTCAGAAAGATCTGGTGGTCCTGGAAGATTTCTAAAGAACTAGAGAATGACGAATTTATTAAATCGAACTTGGTTTTCATTTATCTTCCCGGAGTGTAGAGGATCGAAATCTTTAAAGCATTCTCGAAAGTCACATCCTTGATATTGCATAAATTGGTTGATACGTGAAATTATCGGCCTGAATGTCTCAGATGTTTCGAAAGTTTCGTTTGGCATGCATTCAGCTTCGGCTCTTTAAATAAAATCATATTTTAACCAAATTACTTCTCCATTTTGACAACTTGTTCGTCGGGGAAAATTGTAACATTACATTCGTCTATTTTATGATCAATGCAATTTGCAAATTCTCGCCATTTAACACGCTGCCCGTCACTATATTTTTGAAGAATTGACCTTCTTTGTTCTGGATTAGCGACAAAACCATAGTTTTTATCAAGGATCCGGAAAAATTGATCCTCTGAATATTTAATAGTGTAAAATATATTATTTTACCGGATATTCTCCCATGGCGCAGGTTATCGAAATCAATAAAATTTTCGGTTGTCCTTATACCTCTTGAATTAGCAACGCTTCTAAGACATTCTTCAATTTTTGAAACATCAGTAGAACAAGCCATCGCTTTGAAATGGCGCGGTTGCTGTTGTGTTGAGACAAGGCACTTTAACAAGAGTGACCGCCAATAAAATATTTGTATTAAACTATCAAGGTCGGTTTATAAGCAATGTCAACTTCAATTACTGCTATTGTGACCCGGTCGATGTGCTTTGCTGGTTGGTGAAAAATAAAACTCGACAGTTAATTTAATGTGTATGATGGGGAAACCGTTAATCCTCATAAGGTTAACCAATCCATGAATATAAAGAAGGCTTCAGTCGATTAAGAAACCGGTGGGGAATGTGTTAATCAACCACATTCCCGTGACGAATAATAATTGTGAGCAATAGCCTTTATTGCTGGAGATAGAGGAACAACATTTGTGGCAGAGGTTCGAGTAATAACTGGCTCAATAGGGTAAGTTCGAGGGGAATTAACGAGGGAGTAAGGCGTCGGCTCTTCTTCCAGAGCTAGGGTAACGGGCGTCGGCTCTTTCTCTTTAGCCGAGGAGGGAATGACTGAAGGCTGCTTCGTATTCTGCATCTCGTTCTGAAGTACTGACATTGAAATTGCCAGTTGGAGTTGGTAGAGTTGGTCCAGCTTCGTCAGGGTTTCGTCGTCGTCCATATATACGGTCGGGGAGGGAGACGGTCGACGTTTACTAGTCGACATTCTGGATGAGGCGGCCCTTCTGGGCTGGATATTCTTCTCTATGCGAGCCAAGGGTTTCGTCATTATCTCGAGGAGAAAACACAGAGCAAAATGGCAGATAACCGTTCACGGCTCGAGGGTAGAAAAAGTCCGCGATTCAGCACGGTTCTATTGAAACAAAACTCTTAATCGACATGAGAACTACAAAAGCTATTTGAAAGTATGTAGCAGCTTACTAAAAACGTTAGTTATAATTAAATATTATCGCTTCATTCGACAATAATATAAAAATAATTGTAGTGGCTTTGTTGAGGGGCCGAGGACCAGTATAACAAGATATGAAAATTTTCCCTAGGTTCCTGCATCATCGGCTCTGGTAAAAATAAAAATCGTGATAAATAAGGAATGACCGAAACCGAGATACCTCGGTACCTGTTCATATTTTCAGTAAACAAAGCAAAAATTATATGATTACCAATTTTAATTCTGTTATAAATCACCGGGTTTCATAGTTTTGCATTTAAAGTTAATTTATGGTTGATATATGTTAACAAATAGTTATTGCAATAAAACGAATGAGTCTATAAGTACTATATTAATTAAATATTTTCATATTTGATTTGAATGCTAAATGTGTATTATTTATGCATTTTGAATGAAAGCAATTATTTAACAACAAAAAATATTTACTTATGATTAATAATATATGTGGATTTTTATTTAAAAAAATACGTTTTTTATTTATATTTGTGTGCCAGGTAATCGATTTTATTACTTTTTGTGGAAACCACGCCTTATATTAACAATCATTATTTCTTGCGTGCGGCGGCCAGTCAAGGCTGCTGCTTTCCTCTAAAACGAAAATATTTAACGCTTCATCGGAGTGCTTATCTATGATAGGCACCGTAATATCATTCAACTTTCAGGTCTACTGTTGTAGGTCTTAGGTTTCATGCAATGGCTTGTCTTCGGGTTGACATTTCACATATTCCGTCGCTCTTGATACTATATGAGCCAACTCAGTCTCCTAAAACCGGCACCTAGGATACAAAGAAGGCTGAATTTATCAAAGGCTGCTTCCGCACGATCATTCCCCGATAACCATCGTTGAAAATAACCCCAAGGAATTTTGTTCGAAGCGAATTCCAAAGAGTCAACATCTGCTATCACTAAGATAGATATCTATTTTGATGCGTTCAGCAGAACCGTTGAGAATCCTTATTCATCTTGCCGTAATGATATAAATTCAGTTCGCCTGCATATTCGATAAGTTTCACGCCATTCGGGGACCGAAGATTATAAGTTTGATGGTAAAAATGAATAGAGAAACCACTGCGCATTACAGCACATTATAGTTAATACGGATGAGGTCTCGTCTCCGACTCTTATGTCTTGGTGTAGTGATCTAAGACGCCCCTTTTTGTTTTACCAGACACGAACCGATTTCCGCCCACGAACGCTCGAGCGCCGACTTAACGTTGTGCCTTTGTGTAATTAAATCAAGAAAACAATCTTGATTATACTTGGGTTAGCGTTCTCTTTCATTACCATTTTTAGACGCGTATGTCATAAAAAGGTGTAGCGTGCTACGTTATCGTCGAACAACAAATCACAAAATTGGCGAGCATATTTGATTCGAATTTTCTTCTGATGAGCGCTCCTCCTGAGTTATCTTCTTGATGAGCGTTCGAGGTCCAACTGGGATGGAGACCCTGGCTTGGAATTGACCGAGGGATATAGAAAGCCGAAGAGTAAGCGCTCAAGGACGGCGCGCGTAAACCAAGGGCTGTCCCGGAGGCCCGAACCGACGCAGAACAGTATATTCTAAGCCGAGCGCAAAAACTCCGTAAGCTGAGTTGCAGCCGTCGGCGGGAAAAGGACCTACTTCGAGGCCATTGGGTCCTGGTAATCACTCGTTCACGGAAAACGAAACTCGACGACCGGTTGCTTTGACCCTTCAAGGTCATCGATCCCCACGAACTGAAACTGTCGTCGTCGAAATCGACAACGGTATACATCAAACGCTCCATCGCAACGATGTGACGGTTGTCAACGGGCTGCCGGGACGAGTGAAGCGGAAGACCAGCAACCCCCTGCGATTCGCGGATTACGTAGAAGGCTTGTCCTGCGGGGACGAAAGCGAGGGTGGTGGGGTCCCGGACGCAATAAAAAAATGAATGAGCACAACAAAGTAGAAAGCACTTTAAAGCACAACGACCTCCACCGATTGGTGACGGCAGAAAACATCCGGCGCTTTGGCGAAGCTCAGATCAAGAAATCAATCGCTAGCAAGATGGAGTCTGCTCTCCTCCTTCAATGGGTCGGCGTCCTAGAGATGAGCCTATCTCTTTTGAGAGATCCTTGTTCGCACTATTGGGTCCCCTGGAGGCAACCGAGTTTCCCGATGCGGCTAAGGGCCCCATCACTACTGCCGCTTCCCTGATTACCCGTCTCACTGATCGAACTTGGACAAGGTTTCTCCAAGAAAGACCTCGGAGAAAGCAGACGGTCGCAGAGGACAGCAACAAATAGGGCCACGACGAGCGGTCCTGCCCAACGATGATTGAACCCAGAACGCGTAAGTCACCCCGTTAACCTATATCCGTTTACTCCGTAGGTCTCAGACCAGCAGACCCCATTGTGATTAAATTTCTGATTGGTAATAAGGAAGTGGACGAGCTCATTGACTCGGGGTCAAGCCTGTCCTTATGCTCCACTTCTGTCGCGGTCTTTACCAGCGACCGACATTGCCGACGAATAAGCCTTCGATGGTTTACAAAGCCTTCACAGAAGAGTTCGAAGCCGCCACAATCAGCTTCGCCAACGAGGGAGGCGGTACACGCGGGACTTCGTAGTGAAGCCGGGAATAAAACGCCGACCTAATTGTTGGGTTAGACTACCTCAAGAAGGAGGCCTCCATCCTGAACTTTAATACCCAGAGAGTTACGTTCGACCAATCGAACGCCGAACCTAGGAAACGGGTAAACGCCGAACCCGTCGAGATCTTCGGAGCGACTAAATAGGTCCAAATGCTTCTCGACAAATACAGGGACACGTTCGCCCTTTCAACGGCCGAACTGGGTCGCGCCACGAGTTCCGGTGCGATATCCCCACGACCGGGGAACCGTTCCGACACACGTATCGTTCGATACCGTACACGCTCCAGGAAGATTTAAAGCGTCAGGTTAACGAAATGCTACTCGCGGGGGTTATACAACCCAGCGTGAGCCCTTACGTGAGCAAAGTTCTCTTCCGACGGAAGGGCGACGGAACTTGGCGCATCTGTGTCGATTTTTGGAAATTGAACATCCAAACCGTGAAAGTTGCGACCCCGATTCCCAAGCTGAGGGACATTATGGCAAAGCTGGGGGGGTCAACAGTCTTCGCTACGCTGGACCTAGCTAGTGAGTACTAGCAGATCGGTGCCAATCCGAAGGATCGCTACAAGACAGCTTTAGTTACTGCATAGGGGCTGTACGGATTTAAAGACGCCCCAGCCATATTCCAGGGCGCCATGGACTCACCTCCAGGAAACACTCCAAATACTGCGAGAGGCCGGATTCGGAGTAAAACCCTCGAAATGCCAGTGGTTCCAAACCACCGTCAGATATGGCGGGCATCTCATCTCGGCGGAAGTGGAAACAGCGATTCCTGAATCGGCAGCGCTCGTACTCTACTACGGCCGGCTAACGAACGCGCGGGACATCCGTCGATTCCTGGGGTTCGTTGCGTACTATTCCGAGTACATTGATATGCTAGCCGAGATAGCCGAACCCCTAAACCGACTAGTGCGGAAGAAATTCCTGTTCGTGTGGAGGTTGGAACAACAGGAAGCTTTTACAAAGCTCAAGCGAATCGTCAGCAAGCCCCCGAAAATCGCCCTCCCGGACTTCGAACAGGAGTTCACGATCCGTGCTGACGCATCCGACACAGCCCTTAAAGCCGTGCTCGAGCAGGAGAAGAAGGGAGTCCCCGTCGCGAATCGTTTCGCCTACCGGACTCTGAACGCGAACGAGCGAAATTATTCCGCGACCGACCGCGTATGTCTCGCGATCGTATGGGCCATAAAAATGTTCGAAGACTACTGTGATAGTATTGTATGGAGGGTAGAATAAACCCTGAATGGATAATAGACGAATAGTCTGTAATACCGGTGTAACTCTAAAAGCCAACCGAGACCCTTGACGAATAGAACACGTGCAGCAACGATAATTCGTATTCAAAAGTGTAACGTACGATATACGTTAATATAGTACAACACAATTAATAATAAAAGTTAGCAATCACCACATCCACCTGGGTGCAGCAGCTTCGATGGCATGCGGTAGTTGACCGGCGATTTCAAACCCAAACGCTCCGAGCGCCGAGGTAGAACTTGCGAGCTTTGGTCTGGAACGGATGGAGTCGTATTAGCCGGATCAGCTGGTTCAGACGAATGGAAATCAGTAGCGGGCACGTCTGGTTCAGAGGGATGGGAATCAATAACGGGCATAGCTGGTTCAGAAGGATGGGAATGAATAACAGGGACAGCTGGTTCAGAAGGATTGAATCAGTGACATCGAGGATAGTAACCAATCGATTTTCACTTCTTCCAAGAATAAGACCGCGAGACGGCAGAATATCATTCCCTTTGAAAAAGGTGACCTCTCCCGATACAAAGCATCGGAACGAGTTTGCGCCACTTGAATAACGCAACTGAATTTTTACCAGTAGTTGCTTGATCAGCGGATTAACCGCCACATTGTAATCGACAAAGCGTCGAAATAGCTGGAGGATTCTCTCGTCATGATCATGCCTGCTGACACCATGGACAAAAATGTCATTTTGGTAAACTTCAATACCATAAAGGCCATCCAATATGCCATAAATGCAATACTGTAAAATAACCGGGGCAACATTTAGCCCAAAAAGTTGAAAGTTGTACGTGAATAACCCATAGGGTGTATTAATAACTGTCAGAAAACTGGATTCGTCATCCAGTGGAATCTGTAAGTAGGCATCTTATAGATCAATTTTGGAGCAGAAACTCGACCCCTTGAATTTGTAGAGGATGTCTTCTTGTTCCAGAGTAGTGCATGTCTTCTGTAAGAATCGGCGATTGTGTGTGATCCTGTAATAACTACATATCATGGCTTTACAACCGTCGGATTTTAGTGGTGTCACAATGGGAGTGGCCCATTATGAACAGCTCACTGGAGTTAGTATATTACGCTCCATCAATTGGTTCAGAGTCAGTTCAACAGAGTCTCGTAAGCCGAAGGCAATAATCCCCCGCTTCAAGAACATAGGATCTCCGGCAACCTCGAGTTTGACTTTGGGAATTTTCATTCCACTAGTCACTCTGGTGCACGTTTGGACCAGATCTTTTAACTCCGACTTAACTGCCGGTAATGAATAGAAACTCAGTTGAAACTTGAGCTGCTTCATGACGGTCAAACCGATAATAGCTGAACCCGTCGTCGACACCAAGAATTTGCATGGGAATCTGGTACCGTCTCGGACAATAGGGATCATACAGAAGCCAAAGATTTTCAATGAATGACCAGTTATACCAATAATCAACTGATCGGTCTTCTGTATACATGGAAGTGGACAAAACTTCTTCAATGCATGGATGGGAATGAGCGATTCCACACTCCAGGTATCAACAATGAAGGACATCTTTTTTCCATGTGAATTCATAAGTTCCTTGGAAATATGGCCACCGCTCTGACTGCTAGAACTCATCAGAGCCATATCGGATATATTGTCGTCTGAATCGTTAGTAATCGCTTAAAACCATTGATTTGCAGACCGACTTGATGTGGCCTATTTTGCCACAATTATAGCGCTTCGCATCACGGAATTTGCATTGCTTGCGTGAATGCAATTTGCCACACGAATGACAAGTATTGGATGAATTATCAGTCTTGGTTTTGCGATTTTTGAATATCCGCGCGTTTCGTCTCCTAGGGATAGATAAGCAGTGAAACACGGGATCTGGAATATGAGAAATTTTTACAATGTTCGAGACATAATAGAATTGTTCGAATATAGCACGAACACTTTGGAATGTAGGATTCTTTAGTAATAGTAATTGTCTTTGGAGATTTGGATCATTGATGCCTGCAATTAAACGGTCGCGCAATTGCGTGTCTAACTGCTGCCTGGGTCTGAAGTAGAAGTATAAAATCTCGGATGTTTTGGTCGGTTTTTCGCATGATTTTATGGAATTTGCTCCGTTCAGCAGCCTCAAAAGCTATAGGCTGAACATGCTGAATAATAGCTTCATGGATCTTGGCGAGTGACATTTTAATGGGAATATCCGGATAAACCAGGTTTTTCACCAGAGCATAAGCATCTTTACCAATTGCATTCAGAAAATAAGCAGCTTTCTTTTCTTCAGCGAGATTATTTGTGGTTTTCGAAACGCTCAATATAGTCCGACACTCGTGAAGTTGCATTTACTGATAAAGATTCGAGGTTCATTTGTGACATCCTGTTCGCGACGCCAAATGTGATAGTATTGTATGGAGGGTTGAATTAACCCTGAATGTATAATAGACGAATTGTCTGTAATATCGGTATAACCGAAATAGCCAACCGAGACCTTTAACGAATAAGACACGTGCAGCAAGGAGAAATCGTATTTGTAAGTGTAAGTGTAACGTAAAATATACGTCAGTATAGTTAAACACAATAAATAATTAAAGTGAGCAATAACAACAGGAACACCAAACTCCTACGACTCGCGGATTACGTGGAAGGGTCGTCCTCCGGGGACGAAAGCGAGGATGGTGGGGTCGTCGAAAGTGGGGGAGGCCCTACACTGTTTCCCGACGCCGTACTCGTACGCCTACAAAGAGAATCATTCAAGGAACTCGGTGACCGATCTACCCCGGTGAAAATGGGGCGCTGCCACCTTCAGAGGCGCGGAGATTTGTTCTACCGACGATACATGCTCAAGGATCAACCACAGGAGCAGATATACGAACCCCCGACCGTTCGAAGAACCGTACTAGCCATCATGCACGACGAGAACGGAAACTGTGTGTGGTAGGATTGTATGGAGGGTTGAATTAACCCTTGAATAGCATAGACGAATTGTCTGTAATACCGGTAAAACTCTATAAGCCAGCCGAGACCTTTAACGAATGAAGACACGTGCAGCGACGTAGTCTAGAATATTGTTAAATGTGCGGTACAATAGTCAGCATAGTAAAGCACAATTAATAGTTAAAGTTGACAACCACCACATCCACCTGGGTGCAGCAGCTTCGATGGCATGCGGTAGTCGACCGGCGATTTCAAACCCAGACGCACCGAGCGCGTATAAGCCGGATCAGCTTTTTCAGAAGAATGGGAATCAGTAACGGGCATAGCTTGTTCATCGAATCGGATTTGATCGACATGTCGACGATAACTCGATAAATCAGTGACATCGAGGATATTAACCATACGATTTCCACTTCTTCCAAGAATAAGACCGCGAGAAATGGTCCACAATAATCAGCATGTATTCTTTGCCATGGCTCACATGACCCTAGCCATGGAGACTATTCAGAAGGCCTTGAAGGCAACTTGTGCAGACAACCAGTACCCGGGTAGCCGTTCGCCGGATATCGGCTTCATGTTCCGGCCACCAACATGAATTTCTTGCCAATGATTTCATTTCATCAACACCAAGATGACCGGAGTGCGGATCGTCAAGAACATATTTGCGCAGCACTGGTGGTACTACAATACGGTCTTCATAACATAAAAAACCTTCAGGAGTGGAACCAAAATCGTCCCTCCGAGAGCAGAAATGTGGAAACTTCTTTTCGTCTGCATTATTCCGGCCCTCTCTGAGTGCCGTTCGAATTCTCATGAATGCCAATCGCGTCTCCGAGATGAGCTCATCGCGACTCACAGACAGTTGTTGTAGCAGGAGAGACGAGCCTTCCGTTATCTCTTCTACCTTAGCAGTTCTGGATAAGTAATCGACATGCGTGCTATGCTTTGCAGGCCGATGAACCACGTCATAATTATAGGCGCTCAAATCGAGACGCCACCGTTGCACCATAGCTGCAGAAGCCTATGACAATGAATGACTTCGATTGTAAATAAATTTCAAATGTTCATGGTCAGACACAATCCTGAATTGTCTGCCAAATAAGTATTTATGCAACCGCATCACAGCCTAGAAAACCGCTAAGGCTTCGCAATGCGTTTGGGCGTCTCCACGTTCAGCTGTGGACAACCGCCGTGATATGCAGACAACAGGTCGGCCCTCTTGCTCCAACACAGCAGCTATGCCGGAAGGCGACGCATCAGTTATCAGTGTTGAATGCATTCCTGGTGCAAATGGTTGAAGGATTGCTTTTGAATTAAAAAAAGCAAGCAAATTTCGTAATGTCTGCTCATGCATCGAATTCCATTGGAAGGTTGGCGCATTCTAAAGCTCGAATAAGCAATCAACGATACCAGTAAAATTCGGTATAAACCGCGAATAGTATTGAATGGCTCCCATAATAGAGCGTTATTGACTGCAATTCGGCGGGGACTGCATTTCAACAAAAGAATTCTTTTCTTGTCTGGGTAAAAACAAGACTTATCGAGCGTTAGTTTATTACGCTCCACCAATTGGTTCCGAAACCGAGTTACCTCGATACATGTTCATATTTTCCGTAAACACTGCAAACATTATATTATTAATAATGTTTATACCGTTATAAATCACAGTGTTTCATAGTTTTGCATTTAAAGTTAATTTATGCTTGATATACGTTAACAAATAGTTATTGCAATAAAACGAATGAGTCTATAAGTACTATATTAATTAAATATTTTCATACTCGATTTAAATTCGTAATGTGAATTCTTTATGCATTTTGAATCGAAACAATTATTTACCAACAAAAGATATTCACTTATGACCAATAATATATTTGTGTTTTTATTTTAAAAAAAACGAGTTTATTTATATTTGTGTGGCAGATAATCGATTTTATTACTATTTGTGGAAACCACGCCTTACATTAACAATCATTATTTCTTGCGTGCGGCGGCCAGTCAAGGCTGCTGCTTTCCTCTAAAACGAAAATATTTAACACGTCATTGAAGTGCTTATCTATGATAGGTACCGTAATATCATCCAACTTTCAGGTCTACTGTTGTAGGTCTTAGGTTTCATGCAATGGCTTGTCTTCGGGTTGACATTTCAGATATTCCGTCGCTCTTGATACTATGTAAGCAAACTCAGAGTCTCCTAAAACGGGCACCTAGCATACAAAGAAGGCAGAATTTATCAAAGACGGCTTCCGCACGATCATTCGCGATTACCGATCGTTGAAAATATCACCAAGGAATTTTGTTCGAAGGGAAATCCAGAGAGTCAGCATCTGCTCTCACTAAGATAGATATCGATTTTGATAAGTTCAGCAGAACCGTTGAGAATCCTTATTTATCTTGCAGTAATGATATAAATTCAGTTCGCCCGCATATTCGACAAGTTTCACGCCATTCGGGAACCGAAGGTTATAAGAAATATAAGGGATATCGAACGACAAAACTGGGACTTTTGGGATCGTCGATCACGCTTTCGTGAGCTTTGTGACACCGTTATATCTTTATATCGATGAAAAATGGTGAAGCTAATCAAGCAGATTACGCAGAAGATCCTGCATAGAATGGCCACGACAACGAGGTGGTCGACGATTGGACGTCGACCCGTTCCTTCGTATCGAGTCAATATTAAAGATGACGATAAAAAGTTAATGGTTGCGTTGATCCGCGAGTTGACGATCGAAATAGCGAATCTTCAGGCTGAGCATCAGAACAGGATGCAGAACAAAGCCCAGTCGTCGGTCATCCCTTCCTCGGCTATTGTACAAGAGCCGATGCCCGGTAACCCGGTTCATTCTCCACGACCGTGCCCTCCAAACCCCGTTACTCTATGTCCTTGCATTGTGAATGAAATTCTTTTGTCCCTGCAGTGTCTTCGTAATCTTACACTTTTTTGTTCTGGATTAGCGACAACACCATAGTTTTTTATAAAGGATCCAGAAAAATTAATCTTCTTAATATTTAATAGTCCAAAATGTATTATTTTACCAGATATTCTCCCATGGCGCAGGTTATCGAAATCAATAAAATTTTCGTTTGTCCTTATTGTAGAAGGAAACTATCATATTTAATTATAAATAACGTTTTTAGTAAGCTTTTACATTCATTCCAATAGCTTTTGTAGTTCTTGTCTCGATTAAGAGTTTTGTTTTAAACGTCACCGCAGCCGTGCTTAAGCGCGGACTTTTTGGGATCGTCGATCACGCTAACGTGAGCTCAGCACGCTGTTTATACATTCTATTGAGGAAAAACTGCGAAGCTAATCAAGCAGACGAACTGAAATATCCACTCAGAGATGTCAGTACCTACGAGAACGTCGACGACTACACGTAGTCCAGATCATTAATTGCTCGTCAAGCTGGACAAAGAGCTGACGTCAACGGCGGTGCGGATCCGCGTGCGACTGATCAAAATGGCGAATCTGATGACGGAGCGCTCGAAAAGGAGGCAGAATAAGGCCCAGACGTCGCTCATCCCTGCTCCGGCTATGGAACGAGAGCCGATGCCCTGTACCCCGGCTATAGAATCAGAGCCGTTGCCCGTTATCCCCGTTCATTCCCCACGACAGAACAGTCTAAACCCCGTTCCTGTCTGTCCTTCCATGGTCACTGAAATCCCTCTTAACCCTGCAGTAAACTCTTATCTCTACACTTATACCTCGTGAATTAGCAACGCTTCTTAGACATTCTTCAATTTTTGAAACATCAGTAGAACAAGCCATCGCTTTTAAATGGCGCGGTTGCTGTTGTGCTGAGACAAGTAACTTTAACAACAGTGACCGCCATTGAAATATTTGTATTAAACGCTGAAGGTCGGTATATAAGCAATGTCAACTTCAATCACTGCTATTGTGACCCGGTTGATGTGCTTTGCTGGTTGGTGAAAAATAAAAATCGACAGTTAATTTAATGTGCATGATGTGGATGGATGGAAACCGTTAATCCTCATAAGGTTAACCAATCCATGAATATAGAGAACGCTTCAGTCGATTAAGAAACCGGTGGGAAATGTGTTAATCAACCACATTCCCGTGATGAATAATAATTTAAAAATAATTGTTGTGACTTTGTTGAGGGGACGAGGACCAGTACAACAAGATATGAAAATTTTCCCTTGGTTCCTGCATCATCAGCTCTGGTAAAAATAAAAATCGAGATAAATAAGGAATGACCGAAACCGAGTTACCTCGATACCTGTTTATATTTTCAGTAAACAAAGCAAAATTTATAATATTAATAATTATAATTCCGTTATAAATCACAGTGATTCATCGTTTTGCATTTTAAGTTAATTTATGCTTGATATATGTTAACAAATAGTTATTGCAATAAAACGAATGAGTTTATAAGTACTATATTAATTAAATATTTTCATATTTGATTTGAATGCTAAATGTGTATTATTTATGCATTTTGAATTGAAGCAATTATTTACCAACAAAAGATATTTACTTATGATCAATAATATATATGGATGTTTATTTTAAAAAATAAGTTTTTTATTCATATTTATGTGGCAGATAATTGATTTAATCTATTTTGTGGAAACGAATCTTGTAATTAAGCATACCTAACAATTCGGCGGCGGCCAGTAATGGCTGCTGCCTCTATAACGAAAAAAATATTACTTGGTTTCATAGATCATATAGCCGCTATCAGGGTCTTGAAATAGTTTTCTGCCAAGCCATTCGACTGAGGTAGACTGGGAGCTGTGAGTAAATCCCGGCATCCGAGACAATTGACCCAAGTGACTAAATGGTCGGCGGTGAAATGTGTACCATTGTCCGTAACCAAAACTTCGGAATGCCTTCACGGCTGGATAACTTCCGAAACACCGATTTGGTGAAGTCAGCATTGGCACTGGTTATCAGAAATACTTCAGGCCAACGTGAAAATTAATCGATCACGAAAGAGCATAGTATTTGCCGAGAAATGGTCCACAATAATAAGCATGCATTCGTTGCAATGGCTTACAGGACCCTAGCCATGGCCACTATTAACAAGGCCTTGAAGGCAACTTGTGCAGACAACCAGTAGCCGGGCAGCCGTTCGCCGGATATCGGCTTCATGTTCCGGCCACCAACATGAATTTCTTGCCAATGATTTCATTTCATCAACACCAAGATGACCGGAGTGCGAATCGCCAAGAACATATTTGCGCAGTACTGAGGGTACCACAATACGGTCTTGATAACATAAAAGACCTTCTGGAGTGGAACCCAAATCGTCCCTCCGAGAGTAGAATTTGTGGAAACTTATTTTCTTCTGCATTATTCCAGCCCTTTCTGAGTGCCGTTCGAATTCTCTTGAAGTCCAATCACGTCCCCGAGATTAGCTCAACGCGACTCACAGGCAGTTGTTGTAGCAGGAGAGACGAGCCTTCCGTAATCAACTCCGTAGTAGCAGTTCTGGATAAGAAATCGACAGGCTGGATATGTTTGGCTGGCCGATGAACCACGTCTTAATTATAGGCGCTCAAATAGAGACGCCACCGTTGCACCATAGCTGCAGAAGCCTTTGACAATGAATGACTTGGATTGTAAATGAATTTCAAATGTTCATGGTCAGACACAATCGTGAATCGTCTGCCGAATAAGTATTTATGCAACCGCATCACAGCCTAGAAAACCGCTAAGGCTTCGCGATGCGTTTGGGCGTATCCACGTTCAGCTGTGGACAACCGCCGTGATATGCAGACAAAAGGTCGGCCCAGGTCGCGGCGCAGATAATGAGGCTGCCGACGCCATTCTGCGCATCGAGTTGAACAGTCTGACGCCCAGGAATTCGAGGGTATTCGAATTGGGCCCGACGAAACAGTCCTTATAAACCTAAATCTCCCGCGGTCTGAACGTTCTCTACTCTGCGACAACACCAAAGCGTCCCCTCGCCCGCTAGTTCCACAATGCATGCGGCGCCAAGTTTTCGAAAGGGTTCATGGCCTCTCGCTTTCCGGTATTCGCGCAACAACCCGACTAGTGGCTGAAGGGGTTTCCTGGAAGGGATTGTAAAGAAACGTT
>JAPUBX010003632.1:0-23860 GCA_028672205.1 Proteocephalus fallax
CACCGGGTGGTCCATCGGCTGGTGATGGTGGTGGTGGCAGTGCTCCTGTCCTCCTCTACCTCATCTTTTGCAATTAAACACGAGCAGTCTTGACGTTGAACTCCTGGAAATACGCTTTTCTGAAACCGCAAATCCGTTTCCTCGGTATCATTATGGGACGCGACGGCCTCCGAACAAACCCCGACAAGGTAAAGGTCGTTGATGACTGACCATGCTCCTCTAACAGCGATGAAATACGGTCTATTCTAAGGCAAGTCCTTCATTCCTGCCCTCCCGATCACACTACTGACCGATAAGTTACGCCGTTTCGTTGGACACCCTAATGCGTCCGAGCTTTTTCCAATCTCAAGTAAGCCCTGACCGCCACCCCAGTACTCAGCTTCCCGTACTTGCCCATGACGACCCTCAGTTTATCTTCGACACGAATGTTAATTGCAATGCCGTAAGCGTTGTTCTTTCACATACCGGAGACGATGGCTAAGAACAGGCTATCCAATATAGTAGCTGCACCATCGAAACGGCTGAATGAATCTACAGCGCTGCCCGCCGCGATATGCTGGCACTGGTGAACTTCGCCGCATTCTGAAAAGGCAAGTGGCCCACTTGCAGGAAATTTTATCTGATTCGTCTTCTTTCAGTACGACCACAATACTTCCACCTAAAAATATTTTTCATGTCTCTGTATGTTACACTTAAACGAAGCATCCCGTTATGTTAGGCACTTTTATTTTTTTTCTGATCAACAGCAGCGAACGATACGCGTGGCAGGGTGCTGTTTGTTTGGCTAATAATGTAGGAATGATAGGTAACAATAACGCGAACCTGTAATCTGAACTAAAAATAAAAAAAATACTATACGAGCGGCAGCAAATTAGCTTTCGTTGTCTTTACAATTGCAAGCATAAATTATTATCATCTATCAGTCGTCTTGACAATGATAGATGCTTAAGTATAATAGATTGTTTGCATTCAAAAACTAATTCGTAATTTAATTAATAACATTGACAGTTAAATTATATAATAACATATAGGTTATCGATTTCGATTCTCTTTGGTTTTAACAATTTGTGTATCTGAGATATCTTTTAAACTTGCGTATTACCTTTATTCTCGTGTGCAGAGATGTTCTAAAAATCTGTAAGACAAAATTTGCAAGTAGTCGATTTTTGAGAAGAAGTGAAAATAGATGATCCGACTTCTGTCGAAGCGAGCAGATGATCATGGTGACACAGAACAGAACTCGGGAGTTGCCCGCGTTTCAGAATCTGGGCGAAAATGGAACGTACAATAACAAAAATCACATTCAATTTGGGCTTCGATTAAAAAGTCCACGCGTGTCGCGTCTTGGGACGAAATCAACCTTTTACAACTTCACCTTCACGCTGTCCAAATACGAGCCTTCGATTTGAATTAAATTATATTATTTTGTTAATCTCTTCTCGTGCATATTGCTAGCTTTTAAGGTGCTGAAAGTAGACGATTCAATAAATACAATCCATGGTGACCTGAGTCTACGCGCGTGTGTACAACTTTCCCTCACACAGAAGATTCACATTTACGATCAATAGGCCACAGCAGGGTGGCACGTTGAGGGAAATGCAAAATAAAAGAGGCGTAAGAGTAATCTTCTACATTGGTCTAGTTCCTCTCGTTTTCTATCTCATCAGTCTATCGACTATGAAGACATCAGAATAAAAGTTTCGCGCCCAATAGTTATCGCGACTATGACAGATGTCCTTCAAGTTTGAAAACGGGTCAGATATACACCAAGTTATCTTTGGACTATAAACTCAACCCTTCAGTGAGCCATTTCGTGGAGCTGACTGTGCAGAATAACCTTGCGATGTAGCGGGGAGCCCGCGGTAAACCGCTCACATTCCAGGATTTGTTTAACATCCCAGCTTCTCATTGGAACGATGACTTGCCTCTGCAGGCCTACCTCGTATACCCACAACCAATAAATTTGGTCGAGACTGTAGAATCACTGATAAACAAAGACCTAAAGCTGAGGTGAGCAATGCATTTTAAAGTTATCGTTACAGTTTTGTGTTTTGATGTGTCGTAATGTTCGGCAAACATTTACCAGGTCAAACCACCAGATTTATTTTGTATTTTTTAGAAAATTCTGTATTATATTATAGCCGTAATTGTCTCTTGATAAATGAAGGCTCCAATAAACAATCCGAATTTTCTATCACAATCGCTTAATTTTCATTTTTATTTTTTACGTAATAAACAGGAGACAAAATGCCGCGTTTTGTGTATTTAAAGAAGCTTCAATAACAAGTCGACATTCTCATAAAGGCTTAAGTTGTATGAAGATTTTCAACCGTGTCTATTTTGAGCACAACGACAGGCATTTTAGGGTTTTGTTTCGAGAGAAAATGGGGAGTTACCCAATTGTCAGTGTTTCGAAATTGGTATCTAAGGAAGACGTTATTTTAACTCATTTGATACCTTCAGCACTGAGCTAGTCTGAAAAGACCATTCTACCATATCAGTTATCGTTTAGTTAAGCTGTTCGCTGTACAGGAATACTGTAGTGTGAAATCATCCCCACATTATATATGGACCACGTTATCAGACTTTCCCCTCAAAGCATAAATGCAATCAGCCCAAACCAGCCTCTTAAGCATCCCCTACATTTCCCTTAAGTTATATGTTTTTTCGCCCAACTTGTTTACTCGTGCCCATTATTGATTCCGTCTTTATTTGTTTCCAATCATTTTCAATAAGCGGTTTTGATTGTCTTGGAATAAATCGCATTTACGTGAACATATATTTTCTCCTGACCCTGTATTTTTTGGTGGCTCAAACTGTCTATTTTAGTTATATTTGCCGGAGAACAAAAAGCCGATTCATACTTTTTTGTTGTTCGCTGAATGCGGCAGATTGAAAAAAATGTTTTTGCAAGCAAATTTATTAGTACAGTAAACGATTTTTGCACGCACTGTCATTCCAGGATGCGACACTTAATACATTATAATCAATAAACAACTTCCGCGATACACATTTTTTGCAAGCGTCGGTAACTTTTACTATTTCAAGAACTTAAATCAGCATATGTGATTTTGCGAAAAAATGAAATATGGGGTATTTAATCATTGTATCCGTGCCACTTTATGCTAGGTAAACGTTTAATTCAATTATTGGTACAAGCTAATAAATGTTTAATTGTGCAATGATAAACTAGGTAAAATCATTGCTTTCAATACTAATATTTGAAATTTTTCACCATTATCGCACAGGGACACTGTCTTTTATCTGTAGTGCATATTTCCAGATAGATAAATCATCTTTTCAAAACGTGTTAAGGCGCAAATTCTATTTTCATTTCAATCCGTGATCATATTATTGTACGTCCTGGCCATATATAAATAATTTCAAAGCTTTATTCAGGGTTTATAATTGAACAATATCTGTGTTTAAATCAACTGTTGTTTATAGGTTGACCTTTTTTGGACTAACACGAACTTGCAATTCGCAGTAGGCGCGCCACATGGACGCTTAAATAGCCCTGTCAATTGTGACTGCGTTAAATATAGCCGACTTTTAATGTAATAATTTAGATATCCGGTAAATATATTGTGATTTTTTTTGTTTTTTTAATAATGCATTAGAGTAACAGAAAATATCGCTAAGTAAACAATATATGCGTAAATTAAATAGAAAAGATTTACTCGTTTTGTCAAAGTTACCGTTATTTAAATACGGTGTTTTTTATTCGCAATTGACATGATTAACTATTTTCTTTCCCCATCAGGCTTTCTTATTTACACAAATCAATGTCATGAGCTACCCTCCGGGATTTCTCCGCCCATGTCACGAGGCCGACGGCCGCAGCGATAAATCGGGCGGTTCCTGTGGAACTGGAAGTGGCAGTGGTGGAAAAAGCGGTAATATTCTTTGCCCTGGTCCGTGTGTTGATTGTAAATTGCCTCCGTCCATGACCGCTTCTTCTTGCTAAACTACTCAACCACCAGCTCCAATGCAAACCTAGCAAAAGTGGTCCACCAGTTTTGACGCCTTGTTGAGTGACGGTGAGGAAGTGGCAATCTTCAAGGGCTACTTGGATTCTGAAGGCTGCGGAAATCTTTTCGATTTTTGGTTTGCGGTTCAGGGCTTCCGATCAAAAGTTGATCCCTCAGATCGCAAGAAAATCATCCAATTGATAAAGGCCATCTATAAACCTACATTCGCGGGAATTCTACCGCCTCAAGCTCCACATCTTCCGTCTCACGCAACAGAAGGAACCACATTCCTGTTCGGCTTCGACCAGAGACCCGTAGAGCCATCGCAGATCGCCTCTCCTACAAACTTTCTCTCGACCAGACGGTGTTTGACGAGGCGCAGAATGAAGTTGGTCACTTGCTGCGAAGCTCTGCCTACCAGGCTTTCCTCAAATCTGACACGTTCACCAATCACATACGACAGGGTGAAGGGCGGCATACAGGAGCCTATCTCAGCGACTACCCACCGCTCCAAAGCATCTACCCGGGTGTTCTGCCGACTGTGGAAGAGGAGAGGGAGCCCTCAAAGGGCAGCCTCACGCCGGCGTCATCTTCCTACTATTTCTTTCTATGCCCCTCCCAACCAGCCCTCCCTTGCTCCTGCCAGCAACCCGATCGTGTCCTCACGCCATATACCCAAGCGGCGCCACTCACTCAGGAAAATATTCAAATCACGCGGTTTCAGCGCGCAGAACTGCCGGTTCCACAGCACCTGAGTTCCTGTCCGCACTGCCGAACGCCCTTTCCGATCACCACAACCACCGAAACCCCGCCGACCACAAAGTACAGCAGCAACAACCCTCTCTCCCCTACCATGCATCGACCCACCGGAAGACCGCTCCACATGAAGTGGGTGGATGCTGTTTGGTGAGCGTATTTTTGTTTCTTTCAAATTTGGTATTTTTCGTGAGTATTGACGGGTGAGGCTTGGGGGTGTCATCTGTTGAACCCTTCCGTTGATCCGGGCGGGGTGGGGGGTTGGCAGGGTTGGACTGCTGGCTGTGTCATTCTGAGAATGCATGAGCGACGGGCTTTCCTTAGAAAAACAGCTTTTACAACGTGAATCATCCTGACGTTTATTTTCAATAACCAGGTCACGCGTTTCCAGGATCGCCAAATTGTCATTTCCATTTGGAATTTTAACGTTTTTTTATCCGTCATACCAGAATGCGATTGGGAAATGTTTGCGTTATAAAAAAATCGGGTTCATTTATTATTATTATTTGCGAGGATACTGTTTCGCATTTCGTAGTTTCTGCGGTGAAACACAGATGTTTCGTGCGGCTATGCGATGAGTCCGCTTGATCGTTATTTGGGGCATATTGTACAGTTGATGTGTCCCCAGCAGTGATATCTGCATCAACCACACGTTTACGATGAAGATGATGATGCGGATATCCACTACCCCGACATACTTCGCAAGCCAATACGCCCAGCCATAATTCATTTACAGAGAAAACACCAACCCCAATGTGCCTCCGCTGCAGTTATTTTAGAATCAGCAAGTAGTCCGCGAGTTGTATTAGTAGTAGCAGCAGCATCGGTAAACCGCCGCTCTGATTTCGATTCCCAGGTCTGGCTCACTCCGGGCACTGCAAACATATTTCCGAGAAACTTCATGGCATAGACCGAATTTCCGTTCCCCTGTGTTGCGCGTCTCGTCGAATTCAACGGCAGCAGTGTAGGCATCATCGTCATAATCATCATCATCTTCTTTTTGCTGTGCCCCGATCCGCCAATCACCGTCTACCTACCTATCTCTCTCCCACCTTCATCCCTGCACACAGCGGCTAGCAACGGTTGCCAGCCACTGTGCCACTGGTGTTCGTTCATTCGACTTTTTCCTGTGTGTGTGTTCAGTGTTCGGCCGTTAACACGGCTGCTTTGACTCTCGGGTTCTCGCACCAACGAGTGCTGTTTAATGCAGACTCTTTACCAGCTTGTCAGTGGCATCTCTCTACGCATTGGTGAGGCAGAGAGTGAAAAATTCACCTTTATTACAAAAAACTGTCGCCGTCGCCAGCTTATTTTTGTCGCAAAATAGCGCCCAATTTGATGGAGTGGGGCAACATTTGTGTCAATGTTTCCTCTTCCGTTTTTTGTTCAGAATTTCTCTCCTTTATTTGCCTGTTAATCCGCACTTTTGTGGGGCAGAAAGGCAGGACTGTCGTGCTTTTCATAAATTGGCACCAGGCAGGAACAGCTGCCAATTAGCGTCATCGTTTTCACACGTTTGCGAACCACAGTCCCAAATAGGTGGTTCGTTGGGCTTCGATGTATTGATTGAATTGATCTGCACATGTGTAAGTTTAGAGGTTACAGTCAAAGCCCCTTTAAGAGAGAACCCGATACTCCTTACCCTACTACGACTATGACAGATTTGAGAAAGGATTCCCGAACGTTAACGGCGTCAAGGTGACAGCGGCATTTTTCTCACCGAAGAGTAGGTAAAAGGCGCAATAGTTTGTGTTGGAGCCGTGTTTGCAGTCTCTGGAAGTCTCATTTAGGGAGGTTCGTCCAGCCAAGGTCGAGTACAGGACACCAGTAGTCCAGAATAGAAGTAAGGAATAGCAATAGTAGGGATTGGATCCGTGTTTGCAGTCTCTGGAAGGCTCCTTAAAGAGGGTTCGTCCAGCCAGGATCGAGTACGGGACACCAGTAGTCCAGAATGGAAGTAAGGAGGAGCGATAGTGGGTTTTGGAGCCGTGTATGCAGTCTCTGGAAGGTTCCTTTAAGGGGGTTCGTCCAGCCAGGATCGAGTACGGGACACCAGTAGTCCAGAATGGAAGTTAGGAGGAGCAATAGTGGGTGTTGGAGCCGTGTATGCAGTCTCTGGAAGGTTCCTTTAAGGGGGTTCGTCCAGCCAGGATCGAGTACGGGACACCAGTAGTCCAGAATGGAAGTTAGGAGGAGCAATAGTGGGTGTTGGAGCCGTGTATGCAGTCTCTGGAAGGTTCCTTTAAGAGGGTTCGTCCAGCCAGGATCGAGTACGGGACATCAGTTGTCCAGAATGGAAGTAAGGAGGAGCAAAAGTGGGTGTTGGAGCCGTGTATGCAGTCTCTGGAAGGTTCCTTTAAGGGAGTTCTTCCAGCCAGGATCGAGTACGGGACACCAGTACTCCAGAATGGAAGTGGGGAGCAATAGTGGGTGTTTGAGCCGTGTATGCAGTCTCTGGAAGGTTCCTTTAAGAGGGTTCGTCCAGCCAGGATCGAGTACGGGACACCAGTAGTCACGAATGGAAGTTAGGAGGAGCAATAGTGGGTGTTGGAGCCGTGTATGCAGTCTCTGGAAGGTTCCTTTAAGGGGGTTCGTCCAGCCAGGATCGAGTACGGGACACCAGTAGTCCAGAATGGAAGTTAGGAGGAGCAATAGTGGGTGTTGGAGCCGTGTATGCAGTCTCTGGAAGGTTCCTTTAAGGGGGTTCGTCCAGCCAGGATCGAGTACGGGACACCAGTAGTCCAGAATGGAAGTTAGGAGGAGCAATAGTGGGTGTTGGAGCCGTGTATGCAGTCTCTGGAAGGTTCCTTTAAGGGGGTTCGTCTAGCCAAGTTCGAGTACAGAATGGAAGTAATTTGGAACAATCGTGGGTGTTTGAGCCGTATTTTTTGTCTCTAGGTGGTTCCATAAGGGGGTTCGTCCAGCCAAGGCCGAGTACAGGAGCCCCAGTCGTCGAAAATGGTTGGTAGGAGGAGCAATATTTTTTATGGCACCGAGAGTAAGGTTGATAAAGGTTCGTATCTTTTGTGCTGTAATCCGTCCAATTCGAACCCTGTTCGCTTCGCGTCGATTACATCAGGAGTGTTGTAGTATTCGGCGACGAATCCTGAAAGCAGAATGACGCGACAAAGAAATGAGGAGACGCTGCGACGCTTTGAACCCTTTTACAACTCCGTTGTCGTTCCATGTTTTAAGCCGGCTTTGAAACTACCGTCTTTCAAATTAGCGCATCTGCATTAGTGGATCAACACCATCAATGCGGGCATGAAATTCCTAGAACCATGGATGTCAACGGTATTCTCCGCTGCAAAGAGAATTTTATAACGATCTTCTCCGACTTGGCCTTCGATCGGCATGCCAAAAACGACCCCACTTGACTTATTCTTGGAGTAATAAATGCAGTCGGCACGATTTCTCGCCACAACCTATCTCCACAGCTTCCAGCAATCAAATTTCACAGTTACTGGCAACGGTTAACGAACATATTGACCCTAAGGCACCACGGGGTTTAACTAATTGGGGTCAAAAGACATATTTTAAGGTCAAGCTCATATCCATTTGAATGGGTACGTTAAAAAAAACAAATGATTTTTCTGATTGCGTCACGTTATGGTCTGTTGATGTCATTGAGTCTCAATTATGGCGAAATTTCATCGAGCACTCCACCACAAGAATCGACATCTTCACGACAGTTTCAATAAATCATTCTTAAATTGTAGACACGCCAGAAAGCATATGATGATTGTCCATTCACAATGAAGGTCTTGTTTGAATTTTTAAACAAAATTCACACTTGAAAGGCCCTGCGAAACGGTTTGTATTGGTCTTCGTGTCTTCATAAAGCGATTGTCGTCCGACTGAGAATTTCACCCTTAATTGTCCTCATACAAACCCGTGGTTGCCGCAATCTGTAACTCTTTACTAGAGTGGCCGATTTCAACGGTGACCCTCCACGGTGCAGGAAGTGTTTATTTATTTTAACGATTTAAGACACCGCTTCAGTTGTTTAAATTAGTGCCGATGTGTCTGTATCTTCCGATGTGCCTTATAATTATAATCCTTGTGTGTAATTATGATTCTGCCTCATCTCCGCTGATATCTCTGCATTTGCTTGCTATGCAATGATTCATCGTGCCTATGATACCTCTGCAATCGATAAATATGCAGGTTGGTCCATTCTAAATTAGGTGATTTCACGAAAACGGTAATTGAGAATTCGTTTAAGCTCAGTTTTAATCCAAGCAGTTGGAACACGATGAACTCTATTGTTTTACCTGCAGCTGTAATTAACACACACCATGTGTACAGTCCTGTCAATCACACACCGGTGCGTGCGTGTGTGACTGAATGCGCTGTCTGATTTCATTGGTTCCCGACTAAGTGTGCTGTCAATCGCATGCGGGTGGCAGTCGTGGCGACGTTGTGCCAGTTTCCTCAGCTGAATAAATTAAAGGCGCGCGCGCTCACGCCCGCTTAATTCGGACTCTCTCTTTTAATTGTCCTTCCATTCCTTTTTTCTGCTATCTTTCAACTTCTCCTCCTCCTCCTCCTCCAAGTTGTTCAAAGGTGGGGCACAACAGTGCGTGTTGAAATGGTGCCGATTGTGCGGTTAAACAATGCATGCATGGAACCATTAACCTCCCTCCCAGTGAACTAATGGTAGTGTTTACGAATTGAGTAATTGTATTATTGTTAATTCTAAAACCGCCTTCTCTTCCAGCCCTCGCCACGACTACTACAACCCGGCGCCTGGCGAATTCGGTAGGATGGCTCCCCCAAACACCTACCACGTCTCCTATGCCCCGGTATCTGCCCAGGACTCCGAGCACCACAGTCTCTCCAGCGGAACACGCACTGAGGAGAGTCTGTCCAACGCCGATGGGTATTTGTAAGTTGTCCTCCGCCCCTCTTTACATCAACATCGTCAAAATACTCCCCCCATCTTCGTCCGCTTCTACGGCTTCTCCTCCGTTTTCTCTCGTCTCCTCAGCCTCCTCTATACACGCGTCTTCCGGTCTCTTCCGCTACGTCATGTCAATCTCCGTCTTCTCTAGTGACAGCGTAATTACTAGTTGACGTCGTACCTAGGCGTTTCGCTTCCTTGGAGCGTTTGCCAATTCAAACCAATTGACCAACATTTGGTCAGCATTGCCTTTCATTGTTGTCATTGATTTCGTTCACCGCAAAATCATTTTGTGCCTCGCAGGCACTTTGAAGCACTTTCTGGTCCTTCCTGCTTACCTGTCGGCTTGCCAGACAATGACCCGTTCAAACCGCCTATCCCTTTAACCCCCCCCTACACTTGATCTTCCACCTACCCTTCTTCCACCTCTTTCTCTTCAACCACGGCGGCATATTTTCCTGTTGCTACTGTCCAATCACGTGGTCTCAGAACCACCCAGCCACCTGTCGCTTGTAACAAAAACGTGTTTCTTTTACAAGTGGCGTCTACTCGTTTTGTTTTTTTGGAAGCCAGCACCTCTTCTACCAACTCAGCCTCCACCTCTTCTTTCACGTCTTCTTCTCCTTCAAACTGCTTCTCCCTCCACCTGATATTAAACCTCCACCATCACATCCTTCCAGCTCCTCCTCCTCCTTTTCCTCTTCGAACTTCTCAACGAACCTGATATTCCACCTCCTCCATAATAATCATTTATTCATTTTGAAATTCATGGACCTCTTGTAAATGTCGAGGTCTATTTTTTGCGTCATGTCCATTGATTTTTTTGAGTTTGAAATAGCCCGGACATTTAATTTTTCGGGGTTTTCAAAGATACAATTCTGTTCTCTGTCTTCTCAGGCAAGAATTTGATGAAGTGTGTCGTCTTTTTCCATGTAGCGCAGAAACTACCGTTTTCGGCCTGATAGCTACGTGGTTTGCGGTTCTGTTGTGTTCGCTCAAATCCCATTAGTAGTAGATTTTGTTTTCGAATTTGTTTCGGGCAAATTGACTTCTCGTCCTTGGGCGAGTTACAAGCCCTCAAAATGATCACCCCCATCACCCATCTGTTCCTCCTCGTCAAATTGTCTAGGACTGCGAATCTTTACGACCAGATGTTTAACTTGTGCGATCGAAACCATTGTATTTTCCAAACCGAATGTTCCTTTTTCTGCGACAATTTCGCTTCTTTGCGGCTTCCTTTATTATAAAGGCGACAAAAAGAACCTTTCTGGTCTTTGTCCTGTGCATCTTTTATGTCTCATTCAATTCGCATTTCGCAAACACGAGGATCCAACGACGTGATGCGATTAGGCGCGCGATTTTTATCGCGCACACACACACACCTCTCTTTTGCGCTTCTCTCTGACCAGTGGCACTCAGAGTTGTTGTTCTTGGTGTCATTTTTACTTGCCGTCTAACGCGCAGTTCTTCTTATTCTTCTTCTTTCTCCGCCTTCTCCTTCTTCTCCTCCGCCGTGTTTTTTTGTTTTTCTATGCCACCGACATTGGCGGCAAACGATCAATGGGTTTCCTGACGTGTTTGCTTGACTGAGGGTGAGGAGGAGTAGCAAGCGTGTGGGGCGAAACCAGACAGACTTACGCCGCTTATCCTCCTCTCCTCCTCCTCACCCCCTCACCCCCGTCCGTCTTTCCTGTGATGATCAAAAGGACAATTGTCTTGGTAGCTTATCTGCTTCCATAAACACGCATTCTCCTCCTCATCCTCCTTCTTCTCGTCATTCGCGTTTTTATTCATAATTTTCTGTCATCATCCTTTTCTTCGTCATGTTTTTTTTTATTTCTATTGACTTCTCTTGTATTTCCTCCTCCACCTATACTTAATCATCTTCTTCCTCCCCTATCTACGTCTCTTCTATTTCCTCCTCATCATCCTCCTTCCATACTTCATCATCCTCTTTCCATACTTCATCATCCTCTTCCTCCCTTATCCACGTCTCTTCTATTTCCTCCTCATCATCCTCCTTCCATACTTCATCATCCTCTTCCTCCCCTTTCTACTTTTTTCATCCTCCTTGCACGACAAAACCGAATCCATTTATTTTTAAACGTCTACATGCCACCGTTTATTCATAAGAAACCACTTCTTTTCCATACGATCAAATCAAAATTCGGACATTTCGAAGTTGGCGCGAGATTTGACAGGCACTGGAACATCGTGAGCCAATTGTCGCCGTTGTCCATTAGGCAGAAAGCCAGCTCCAGATATCAGCCTTCTTATCTTGACAATGCATCGATGTTTCCATAAATTGACACAAATTGAGATGCGTCACTTGTTTTTTTCTATTTCCGATCTAGAAAAAAGAAATTTCTTTTTCTACCTATTAAAGTTTGTGGCGTCGGGAACGCTTGTCTACTTGAAATGACTCCGTTCACCATTCATCTTTGGCTTTGGCGATCGCATCACGATTAGATCGGCATCTAGAGGATCGATTGTGTAGCAGTTTGCACCTTCGGTCTATTCGTGAGAGACAAGCGGTGTTCGATTCCCACGTCAGGCCACCAGTAAACATATTCCCAAGAGAATCTTCGTGGTTTGTCCTCGAGTTTGACAGGAAATTTGATTATTTGGCTTCAGAATCCACGAGGGTTGATCTAATCTCGTAAAACCACAGTTTTTAAAGTCCTCCCAGACTCCCGCAGGTCAAGCTAGCACAAATGAGAAGGGCGTAGGCTCCGTTCCTCGCGTTACTCTCGTAGGTCAAGCTGGTGACTGTACGAGGTGTTGCTTCGATCATGCTAGGCCTTTGGCGCTACCGGAACTACCACGACAATGTAGGCAGGTTTCCTGAAAAAACAGCGAGGTCTGACTCAGTTTGGATGACCTAAATGTGGACGGCTGGCCTAAGGCGGAGGATTCATTAAAAACTGCATTCACACAGACTGGCAGGCGAGCGAAGGGGCGAGTAAGGGGTGATGCTGTTCGGAAAAAGGAAACCGGGAGACTTACCCGATGACTAAACACACACTGGCGGGCGCGTGGGTGGTTGGAAAAGCTCGAGAGTCTCGGAAGAGGCCACTGATTGCTACCTCTATCAATCTTGTGCATCTTCAATTTGAAGGTCTCTGCCTGGGGGACTTTGTAACTGAAAAGCCAGCCAGCATCTGTCGTGGTGTCTTTCAGCAAAGACTTGTTTCCGTTCGGATGCTCCATTGGGGTTGATTTTGTCTTCTACGAAGCCGAGTCTCGTACAAAGCCTTGACGTTTGTCAGGAATAAGAGAAGGCTGTTATCCAATTACTCGAATACAAATCATCTCCTACGCCGATGTAAGTAGGCTGAATTATTGCAGATTAGAGCGATGATATCTTTCTGGTCATATTCGCTGTTATTGCTTAAGATGTATTTTCTTTTTGGCTTGAGTTTTTTTATTACTAAACTAGTCGTCGTCGTCTTTTTTTTGTACTTTCTTTGCACGCATGGATAACGCCTGATCAGTCAGTTGCCGCTGTAAGCCGCCATTCCGAAAATGGAAAAAATCCCAGCCAAAAATACACAAATTTGTATAGCCGCGGGCGGACTGGCTTTTTGCCTGCCGCGGTTTGTGAAACGGGTTAATTGGGCGTGCGTCTATTCCAATAAAAAGAGAGAGAGAGAAGTAACGGACAGTTGGTCTGATTGACTGGTGCTGCTACTTCCAGCGACCAACCAACCCTTCCACGTCCAGAATGTTGCACCAAAAGCGGATGGAGCAGGTGTATTTTGTGTGTGTATGTGTCGGCGTGTTCTTAGGTTTCCCATTCCGGATCTAACATATCGACCAAAGTGATAAGTTTTGGTTTCACAGGTTCAACCTCATCAGACGACCGCTGCTGCGGTTGATTTATCGATATTTATGTAATGTCTCTTCCAGCGACGACGCCAAGGTTCGGATGCATTCTAAGCTGTTCCGGAATCCTCGCCTCCTGCCACGACCAACGACGACTTCGAAGCTTATGTAGCCTCTTCTGCTAAACCATCGCTTTCCGGCAGCTGCGCTTATGCTGCTTGACGCGCAAAACACCGCAACGCGTCGTCTCCACCAACGACAAGGAGCAGAACATCGCTAAGTTGGACCCCGTAGGGTTCGCGAAGCTGCTCAACAACCGTTTTCAAGTCGGTGCGCATGACCGGGAAGTCAGCGAACACCTTGATCGTATCATGACAGCGGTATGCAAACTTTTCTCTTAACTGCTGTATCGCTTAGGCAGCCAGCATCGTCTAATCCACCTTATTTGTGGTCCGGCCTTCAATCTCTTGGTAACTACTTCGATTATACGTAAAACAGGTGCCTCTTGTTCATTTTCCCCGAGTGGACTCGTTTGGAACCGTGGGAAGGAAAACTCCCAGACTCGCTGACAGAAACACTTTTCAGCGATAACATTAAAAAATAGTTTAATGTATCGGTTAGATTTTCGAAAAATATCCAACGTGAATCGAATAATAATAATTATTATTTTAGTGCCTGAAATGAGGTCACGAGGTCAGCATATAACAAGACGGTTTAAAAAGTACTGGATATGAAAATCGTGTTTTCGTTCCTGCTGCACCTGTTCTGTTTAACCTAGAAATCGGAAAAAAATAAGAAATGACAAAATTGCGAGTGGAACTGGGGACGCTACCCTCAAAAGCATTCTAAAGAAACTTCATTGCAACAACAGCCATCAAACCGTTGTATCCTCCAGTAAGAGGTTGCCACTGGAATTTGGTTTGTTTGGACGGAAACTGGAATTGATTATGACTATCTTAGAGCGGGACCACTTTTGCTCCATGTCGATCGGGTTACCTTAAAAGAGCCAGCCACACTTCGTCTCAAAGTTTTCACCCAAAATCCACCCGACCCCCCCTTAATTTGTATATTTGCGTTTTCGGTAAACCCTAAAGGGTTTCGGCAAACTTGTATTTAATTCTCTCGTTCGTCTGTTGCAGATGCGGTCTATATTTTAAAGACAAACTCATCGAATTCGACTGTGTTATTCCTCTCTTGGATGGGCCGAAATGTATTAGAGTCCTTAGCCGTCGTTGAGAAAATCATCAAAGCCCATCAAGTAATTTATTTGATGGACGAATTATTAACTTGTTAAAAAATCGGTTTTCTGTTCGAAATAAAAGATATTTATTAACGAAAGTGTTGGATTTAAGGTTCCGCTGTTACACTCTGGTTAATATTGTTACACGAAGATTGTGTCCATTTACATTTACAAGATATATGAATTCAGATTCATGCTCTTTAAAAAAAGCACTCGATGGTGTATTTCTAAAAGCTTTTTTTGTGCCAACACAAGCAAATGTGCGCGTTTAGCATTGCTCACACACGCGCACACACACAATAGTCATCAAGTAGATTTAAACAAGCACGTTGAATCACGCCTTGATTCGTTCTGCTCGTTTAAGATACTTTTTTTAAAGCCAAGCAAAAATCGATTTGGTTCATTATTACAATAATGGCATCATTTTGAATAATGCTCTCCATTTTACTTAAAAACCCACAGCTACGAATCGCAGGTCTTTGAATACCCTTAAAAACTGATCCATTTAAAAAAAACAGTTAAAAAAAAGATAACTCCAAATGCCCATTTTGTGAAGCTTAGATTGCCCATAATGATTGGGGCAAACTCTGTTTTAATTAAACAACGACCACCATAAGATCTGTTTCGATTTATAATTCTTAATCCCGTTTCTCAATAAATATAGACTAAGTGAAACTTGGAAAACTATTACTAGTAATGCTGCGCAATCTGAAAGGCTGGCTTTTAAAGGTTGAAGATACTGTTTAAATATGTAAACTATTGCATTCAAATGAAGAGAATTGTCAGATGATTGTCCCAATTTGCTAAAATTAGATACAAGAGTCGAATTTTCAAAATGTTCGGATGCTTTAATATCTTTGCAATCCAAGCATATAAATAAAAACGTTTATTTATCTGCCTTATTCATGCGAAACCGATTAAATAAAATTCGCAAATGTATCAGCGAACAACGCAGCCATTTTTGTAGCTGATTGGCTTCGAAGGCATGTATGCGTGCACTTGAACACCGCGTACGCACGACTTACAACCCTCGAAAACGCTATTAAATGCATCCAATTTTGTAGTTCTAAACATTCAACGACTCAACGACTGCAAATGGCTTCTGCACAAACAATCCTCGGCAGCCTGAACGCACAAAGATACAGCGGACGCTACTGTGACCTTAAGATCGAGGTAAGCCAATGGGTTCACAGTATAACCTCTAATCTCTCGAAAAAAAAATGTATGGTCTTAGGAGAGTGTTTTCAAAGTTTGTTATTTAGTCACGACCGACAATTTGTTATCTCGACAAAGGTCACCCTGAGAGGAATACATGCCATAATTTGAATTGAAGAGTCAACCGGGGGTGCTTCTTGCAGCTCTCGTCAAACAATGGTTTTTGAAGTCCTTAATAATGAAGCCGATAATACTGATAATCATCATTTTTCGTGATAACATTGAGACGTTTCAGAGGATCCGAATTGAGTCAATAAGCTCATTTTAAACTAAAACAAACTCTGCGAAATCGAACAACGTATTGATACAACACATACTTTTTTTGCAATGAATCGTGGTGCCAACATAACGCCATGACATTTAATCGTTATATCGGGGATCGGCTCATGCCATGTCATACCGAATATTTCACAACATTTAAAACTGAAACAATGTGAATAGTGTGTCGAATTTGAGCTGTGATTTGTGAGAGAATCTTCGAATGTTTTATTTAATTTTAACCCTATCAAAGATACAGTTTCACATTATTCCCATGAATTCGTCTTAAACTGCGTTTTTTAGTGATAAGGAAATGAAATGCTTCTACTTCTTTTTCCTTCCATTCCTCCCATATGTTGTCTTCTCTCCTTCTCCTAAATATTCTTTTTTTCTCTTCGTATCCGTAAATCTCAGATTTAACCGATTTTTTTTATCTTCGTCTCAAAATTAACGCATTTTGACTAATTTCTGTCGCAAAGTACACCCATCTTCATAGACACGAAATATTTGTATTCATGCCACAAAATTGGTTATTTGTTCTAAAAGTTTATATTTATCTACGATTAAGTAGGATTCTTAAATTTTCTGGCAACATCTTGGTTTTATTTTCACACAAAAATTGCGTCCCTGTGATAACGTATTGGGTAAACAACACTTTAAGAAACATGATGATAATAGCAATCTCAGAGATCTTTCTTTATTGCGTGTTTTTAAATATGGGTTTCGCTGTAAACGGCTTATGCTGAATGAGAAAAGGCTCTTTGCAATTATTGAGCGTGTGCTTTTTTAGAGGATCTGCTTCAAGTGATTTCATCTTTCGCAAAAACGCCGATCATATCATGATCCTGTCTGACATAAGTTTGCTAAAATATATGCAGAGGTGTTACCCAATGGGTTTTTTTTGACAACAAGTGTAAACTTGCGTGTCAAAAATCGTTGACACACAAAAGTCATCAACTAGATTTAACCAAGAACATTCGATTATGCCTTCATTCAAGCTGCTTGTAAGCGACACAATGTGTAAAGCCAAGCAAACATCGATAAGGAGGAGCCTCACAATAACGTTATCACATTGGATCATGCTTTCTGCGAACTACCCAGTTTTGACTACAAAACCGACAGCAAAGCCTTATTAAAGTTGCCTTAATATATGATTGCAAAATCGTTTTTTTTAAAAAAACGATACATTTTGGTAGCAGTGTTACCAAGCTTGGATTTTCTACACTTTTTCCGCGCTCATTAGATAAAATATCAGTTACTGTTGTATTAGACGTCGTTTAGTATTAAATTTAAATAACACTCGGAAGACTATGACTATGTTTGTGCAATCTCACGACTGCCTGAGCCATTGCACTCCATGACGCATTAACAGCACCCACACTTAATTTCGTGTCGTGCCACAATCACGCAGCGACCTTGATACTGTGTAACATGGTAACCACAGCGCTTTAAAACCATTGCAGATAATTAGCAATACGGTTAAATAAAGTATACAAAAGAATTCAAAAAAAGGGAATGGTCTAAAAATTCGATATTTTTGGAGCGCCATAACGACGCCCTATTTCGCAAGGAAAACTGTTAGTCTCTTTTAAATGATCCGTAATTATTTCTACGTATGATATCTTTGCAATGGTTATAAATCGATGCATAGGGAATCCAATTAAATGTCCCTTTAACTGCAGTAAAATACGAATTTACCAATTAACAAAAAAATTGTTTTTTTCCTCGATTAATTTATTCAAATGTTACAAGGTAATTTTTTTTCTCCTTGAAAATGTAATCGAACGCAAAATGACCAAGTTGCGTTAAATATCGCCCGCAGCAGAAAATGGTCAAATTGTTGAATAAATTAACGAAGTCGAATTCGCATGTTAATAGAATAAACCGCTTTCGCCACCTGAGAATTACGACGTTATTGATTCAATTCGATGCAATCAAAATTAATCGATAATTTTATCAGTTTCAAATTAAAACCTGCGCGCAATTTGAGCACTCAACGCCCCAAATAATCGGTTAATTTTTCCCCGAAACGAGCTCATAGGTTAAGGCTTAAATCTCACACATCTCCCATAGGTCGATGGCGGCCGAACAGTAAACGCACATCGAGGGGTTTTGGCCACGCGATTGCCGCTGCTCGGCGAGCAAATCGAGAAGCATTCGCTCAGAGATGGTGGACACCTCCGGTTGTCCTAGAAGCGCTACCCGAGGAGGTAGACTTCACATTTCACTGTTTACTAATTGTTGCATCTCGATAGGATTGTTGACCTCGTGCTTGACTACGCTTACACTGGAAAGGTCAGAGTGTCAAATACAACAGTCGAACGGCTTTTCCTATTCGCCTTCATGCTGGACTGTTGCGAACTTCAGCGATTGTGCATCGAGTTTATGGCCACAAGGTAAAAATATTCCCGTTGATTTTTAATCGCTTTTAAAAGAATGAATGAACCGAAAAAACAGCTTATGCGCCTAGAGATTGCGCGGGCAACGAAAAACAAAGGAATTTACTCTCTTCTGTGGTGCAGTCTTTCGAACAAAGATTTCCTTTGTGGCCAGTTTTACTTTAACGAGGTCATTAGTTTTCTAAAAGCGTCGACTGCAAAGGCAGACGAATTGTTTCGTTTTATCTGTGCATGGGGGGACGACAAGAAGAAATACTTGAAGAGGAATGGGGGGCTGCTTGCCGCGTTTACGCGTCTGATTGCCTGCATCGAAGTCGCTGATTTGTCCCAAGAGGCGGTCGATGCGTTTAATAGTGGATTCTCGCATTTCAGACTCAATCAAGAATGCGGGTGAGTCCTCAGCGGCACCAATTGTTGTATTTGGTATCCAGACACGCGACAATTGCTTGCCTTTTAGAAAACACTTTTTGGACGTCACAAAGACGAAAAAATGCTTACTCGTTTACGGCAAGGCGAAAGGCGGCGCCAGCAAAACCGATTGTGTGTTGACTTTGCCGCAGTTCGAGCAAGACGCGAAAATGGACGTTCGTTTCCCGAATCTCTGGAATCGCAGCGTTGCCAGTCTGAAAGTTAAGTCGTCTGTCGCGACCTTTTCGTTTTATCTCGCAAGCAAAAAAAAGTTCACATCGCCAAACTTTTGGTCTTTCAGGCAATGTCTATTGCATTGGTGGGCGAACGCCCGGCCAATCGGATGCGTGGCGGACAGTCACGGTTATCGATGGCCGGACTGGACGAGTAACGCCGGCGCCACTTCTCAAAACCCCTCGCTGTTGGGCAGCTGTTACCGCGTCTGCCAACGAACTGTTTGTCTGTGGCGGATGGGGAGGAAGAGGTCGTCTTTCGAGCTGCGAGCGCTGGGTGGAAGGAAGGTGAGTTGTTTGTGGCCGTCACGTTTTTGTTGTTGTCGTCATCCTTTCGTGATCAGTCACTGTCTTCTTTTCTTTTGCCTACAGTCCATCATGGCGACCGCTGACGCCACTCAAGACAGCACGCAGAGAGGCAGCTGCGATTATACTGTCTGGAGACGACGGCGCCTTTCTGCCCAACGCACCGCATATCCTCTTGACTGGGGGAGATGGCGGCAGTAGTTTAGGTTTTCTCTCCGACGTGTCGCTGCTGAGTCTTGGGAAGGACGGATATGCGCCACGGTGGGTTAACTTGGCTCCGATGAACCACGCGCGCCGCGAACATGGAATCGCTCTCTTTGCTCGGCGCATTATCGTTGTGGCAGGTCAGTTCTGCGACTCTGTGGAGATGCTTTCGCCCCCACGCACAGTCGGCGACCCCGGCCAGTGGACTGACCTCAGCCCCATGGGTGGAACTTCCCCACTCCACTGGTGTGTTCGTCTTTCAGTCCACAAGAATCGTCTGCTCGCTTTCAGTATGTCGAAGTAGTAATGAAACTTAAATATTATCTTAAAGACTAATTTTTTTCTTATTAACACTAAAGAAGGTCGTGGCGGTGGCAACTCACAAATTGAGGAATTCGTCGCCAACACAACCGGCAAAACGGTCGACGAGGAGGTGAGATTTTTTCAAGTTTCATTCGTTTTTCATGCACTTCCTTTTTGTTGGACAACTGACGCCTTTTCGTTGCCATGTTAACTGTGGTGTTTTTACGTACTGCGTTTTGGCTTAGATTTTGTCAACACGCAGACAAAGATTCGCCTTTGATTATTCCTTTTGTGCTTCTTTGCAGGTTGATTTGAAGCGATTCACGTGGCGCCGCATTGCCGGTTTTCCGGATGCTCTTGCGTACATCCAAGGCGCCGTCGTCGTTGAAATCAGCAGGAAACCCCCCAAATAAACCTGCATGATTTATTTTATAAAAATTAATTGTTCAACAACAGTTATTGTCAATTAATTGTTTAATTCGGGATATCAGCAATTCGAAAGCTTTTTCTTTGATTTACGGATTTTAAATGAACGGTTGGTCACATAAGTGACTGCAAACGTATTTCAAACTTATTAGGCTGCAAACAAAGACCTGCGTAGGAAGAGGGGAATCGGAAATTGAATTGCAAAAAACGATGGCTACATGTCATGAATATCATGATATATGGCTGGGTTTTGTCGGTGGGAATCGCACTATTGAAATTCGATGAATAAATACGTGCTACTAAATAAACACAAGTAACCAGGGTTCTACAGAAATATCCAGGTAATACTAATTATAAACGACGTAAATTGCTATTCTTTAGAGACCAGCTTTTATATGTGGGTGGATAATTGTGTTGTCAGGTTTGTCTTAAGGTCTTTAGTAGATCTATTGATTCTATATAAACCTATACTATTTCGTTCTATTTGATCCTAAAATTCCTCATTGTAAGCGTATTTGCATGCATGAAAATATTTTTATTATGATTAAGAATGTGTTGGTTATCTGTAACTATTAATGCTGAAAAGGTTATCAAATTGTGTTTTTTTAAAAAAATCATTAGTAGATTTTTTATCGGTTAATTTACAGCTTCGGATCCGTTGTATCGGGTTTATATTGTGACTGCTCGAAATTATATAAACTTAGGTTTACTCTAAGACAGCAATGTTCAATGTTTAGTATTTCGTCAGTTTTTTTCGTTTCTTTTCTCTGGTAGCACGTTCAAAATGTCCTTCGTGTTTGATTTGTGGGATATAACGAAAGCCCATAATGACAAAACCGAAGACAACTTACAAGGCTTAAAGAGATTTACACTCGCGTCTAGTGTAGATCCTTTGTGTTTCTCGTGTTTTGTATGCAACAGTTGCCCGCATTTGTCCATCCGAAAACATGTAATAGCATTAAATCATGCATAACTGAACGTTTTCCGAAAAGCTAGCAGTCTGTTTATTAATTTTTGCATTACGATTCGCCTTTTGATTTTTTCCTGAGAGAAAACAACAAGGACAACATCGTGTCTTCAGCACTTAAAAACACGCTGCGAAGTATCGTTTATCGTCTCACGTAAAAAAATGTCTTCATAAATCTTCTTTGTAGAATAAATCGAAGAACTCTTTTGAGGTTCATTCGCAATACGGAATCATGTCGCGAAGTCCGATCAATTTTAACATTTAATCGAGATTGCTGAGAGACGTAAATGTAATATCCCAGTGGGTATTAGATCTATGAAAAAAGAATAAGCTTATAGTAACATGTATTCTGCTAGAGGATTTCCCCAAACGCCAGTCAACACCATGAATAAGGCGACTCAAATGGACGCCTAACCTTTACTTCACGCATCGTGTAAGTGAACTGACAAACAAAAATATAGCAACGAAAACAAAAGGAAGGCTCTTATCCTGTCATGTTGTGCATTACTGAATGAACCATTCAATTAGGCGGGTAAAAATGATGAGCATTACAATGCCCAATTATATCTTTGGCCTTTCAATATTAAAAGTAAAGATTAAGATCTTTAAAAGCTTCGGTTAAAACAATTTATGAGTTCTTCATGCTGTTAACGCTTGTTAACAAATTTAAAATTCCTATGATAAATAAGAACAAAATTAACTGTTCCAAACCACTGGAGCATGTTTTGTTTTATATAAAATCTAGTATAAACATAACGATCGGAATATTATTTCTATACTCTCGGCTTACTAGTCCAATATATGTGGTGGGAAAACAATGAATTTCAGGTTAAAATATTTTTCGAAAAGAAATGTTGACGCTGTTACGACGACTGTTTTCGGTGCGGTTAAATTAGCGGGGTAAACGAAAATTTCAGGTTGAGAGAATGGCCCTAAATTCCTCGCAGAAAAAAAAGCGATCTGTTTATGAAATACGTCGAACACGGTTTTAAAAAATGTCTGTTTGTTCTAAACACCTGTGGATTACTAAACAGAACCTTATTGGTTAATTTTTGTTTGGCATCAAGGAATAGCACAACTTTCGAACGTATCCAAATTTAAGGACGATCGGCAATGTGCAGCTGCGTCAACCGTGGAAGCTGTGGGTGGATTGAAACAATAAACGAAAAAGACAAATAGCCGGGTGACAGTTCAAGAAGCACGAAAAACCCTTTAATCTTATGCAGTGGTTTTGACGAGTATTTTCTGCTACTTAATCTCTTTTCTAGTGCAATTTAAAGTTTCGATAAAGAGAGTTATCTCAATTTTCGTCGCTGGCATAAAGTACAAAAAACTGAGTTTATTTTATAAATATTAAATTGATATGATTTAACTATGAACATTAAGGCATGCTGGAGTTCGTTTGTGCAACATTAATCTGATCTCAATATTTCCGACAACTTGACAGATAGAAAAAAATGAGCCATGCAGAGTTAAAAGCAGCAAGACAACCGTTTCCTGTTACGGCGAAGTTTGCTTCGTTTCGAATTCACACGCGTTTAGCTTCCATCTGACCACTTAATGGCGTTTTGCGATAGTTTTGCTCTTTCCCTACTTTTTAAATTCCTTTTTTTAACGGGAAAGATCTTATTTCTGACGCATTCTTGAGAACGTGGCATTTGTTTGGAAAATGCTGTTCGACTTGCAGAGTAAACATTTTATCGTTGAACTGTTCTTCACTTTGGCCAACGCCAGCTTCGACCTCGGAGGTGCTGATTACAAGAGCTTGTTGAGCAAGTCGCTGCCAATTTTGAATGCTGTCGGTGTTACGTTGAATGTCGGGAGTTTGCTTTCAACAGGGTCCAATATTGCCAAATCAATCCAGTTTTAACCAGTCAGTTTCACTGTTGATTTAGCAAGTTTCAGTTACACTTTTTTTCAGAATTCTGCGAACCCCGCTGCGATATGAATGAACTTTAAGATGGTCTTACTTGCAATGAACGGAAAATGTAAACCTTCATAGATACTTCGATCAAACAGTTGTCAGCGACAATTTTCGCCTCGAAGACTTCATAAGATGACTCAGTTTCTGACATTATTTGTTCCTGAACTTCCTTTAGTAAATTTTACTGAGGATCCTGAGGCTTTAATGAATATTAAATTGCTTAAAATTTCTGTTTTTTTCTTGTCGAAAAAAAGTCACACGTGGCAGCATTATCGGGTGCTCGAAAACGTTGATTCGCAAACAACAAGAATTTTTGTGCCGATTTCAGGCTTAACATTTGGCTTATTATCATAAATCTCGCAGTTCAACTCAACTTACCCGTCATGATAAAATGGTAATTACTTTATGGCTTCGATATTCGACCGTTTTTTTTAGAAATTAAAAATGCATTTTCTTTTGCATCGATCAAGGCAATATCTATTGAAACTGTCGTGGAAGCCGGTTCGATTTCTCAAGGGAAAA
>JAPUBX010003633.1:0-12517 GCA_028672205.1 Proteocephalus fallax
GCTTTTAATTGGTAGATTCTGCGCCCTCTGACGAATGTTTTGGTTTATTAAACGTTCAGGTGGGAGTCTTTAAACCTCTAGGAACCAGGGAGTACATAGTGAAGGTCAAAGGTTCGTTGTCGATTTCGTGTTCTTTCTTTTAAGCAACAAAAATATCCAAAAATGTAAATCTCTTTTTTATTGTAAAGTGCTGTCAGCAACCGATTTGGGTGGAGTGACGATTTCTGGTGTATTCAATCCATTCGTTGAGTTGTTTCTCTTCGGACTTGTTCTTGAGGATATAAAACGCCGATTCACGACGAAGTCCAGATCTGGAAGCATTTCACCAATGTAACAACGAGACGTTTGTATTGTGAGTCCCTAGGCCTGCCGCCATCTATTATTTTAACAAATCCTCTTGATCATCCAGGATTTCGAATTTCAGTTTATTTTATTTTAACTACGCGCACGATGACAATGCACGGTGCATTTTATTGGTCAGTAAATGAGAACCCATGCAAAGAAGATGTTTTTTATCTTCTTCCAGCTACCTTTCAAATCGGAGCGACCCCGAGTGGTACGAATTGCAGTTCATCGTGAAGGACTACTGCTTTGGGCGCAGCGAACGCATCGTCTCCAACTGCGTGCTCACCATCTCGAGAGCGCTCGACCTCGGCTGCTCGGCCCCCCTACGACTACCTCTCTTCCGGCACCTGGACGCGGCGACCTCCGAGGCAGCCTCCACCGTCCTCCGCATCCTCTCGCAGCGAATCTCTACAGATGACGAGGTGGCGCGCGAGTTTGTGCAGCAGTAGCAAGACAGAGTGTAGCAGCAGCAGCGGCGGCGTCATCATCCTGCCTCCCCTCCTGCTGGAGTCACCTCCAGTCGGGGGCACCTTAGAGTCGATGGACGTGAAAGGGTGCATCTGCACCTGCAATTGCTACAGATCCGTAATCTACCTTGAAACCCGATACATATATGCATCATTGTTATTATCTCCTAACTTTCACCCTCTGTCCTTCTGGTCACCTTCCGCGGACACGATTATTTATCTATTGCGGCTGATGCATTGTGTTTATATAGGTTCTATTTCTAGCTTCGGTTTTCAATTAAATTCCGACATGTTTAGTAAAAGGCAAAACACAAATCGTGAAGCATGCAGATTAATTGACAAGAATATTCTTTCATTTTAAGAATTCTAAAATTATTTTAGGAATATTCGACGGATAAGGATAACAGCGGTTTGATAACAGTTATATTTGAATTGAAAGGACATGTGATTTGCTCGTTTGATAAGCTAAAAGAACGCGGATCATATGATTACAACCATACGTCAAAATGAGTCACTAAACATGCAAGTGCGGGTTTGTTGTCTTGTAAAAGGCCACATTCTTTTTGGTGTCTTAAGAACAGATTTAGTAATTTTTGTAAGAGCAAACATTGCTGAAGTTAATATCACCTCGAAATACGCCCGTTTCTTGCGAATACCACGACCATAATCATAAACAAAAATAAGTTTGTTTGTAAACTTCATTCTATTGTCTCAGCAACTCGTGTGGAGCCTTTTGACGGCCACCACCATTAAAAAGAAATTATTTTGCTTTTTTGGAAAATTTTCTTTTACCAAAACATCTCCATCGATCTTTTCACTATACTTTGCAAAGAAAATACCTTTGTTTGAACTCATCAATTGAATTGATTTACAATTGATCAAACGAAAATACTCGCGAAAACAGCACACTGAATACCGCAAAAACTTTATTGTTGACGCAAGTCTATCTTAGACCATTATTAAGTTCAAATAGCTGTCTGTACGACGGAATGTTTTTTTTATTATTATAAATTACATTTAAAACATACCTTGTTGTTGTGGAATTAACAAGAGCGACATTATCTGGCGAAAACTGCGCACGGATTGCAAGTCAATATAGAAGACTCCCAGTAACGATGAGTAAATAACCGTGACAGTGGTGCTGCAGAGGTTTTAAGTTGAATTTGCAACTCCATATTCCATTTAATACATGACGTATTTGATTGGGTTTGACTCAGTTTAGAGAGACAAGCGTTCTCAAATTACACCATCGGTAAATGAACTTACTTCGTCGAATTCAATAAAAAGATGCGAGGGCGTTATTATTAGTGAACAAGACGGATTCGATAAACAGAAACACAACTCGATACAGCCATGACATTGAGGGATTAAACAAACCTTGCGCATGTGTTGATTAAAATGTTGTTTTTTTTACGCCAACGTAAAACGGCATTCAGGTGTTCCAATGACGCCATTATCCTTTAATTAGGCTTCAAGGGAGCCAATTAAAGTTTGATGAATGGTAGCCTTCTATCGTTACGAATAGTCGAATACTTTAATAAAATGTATTAAGTTTTACCTTGTCAAATTTACAAAAGTGAGATTTCGACAGAACGGCATCTAAAACTACAACCGCATGTTTTAACAGGAAGAGATTGTGGTCGGTAATTATATGTGCTTGGATTCTGTTATTGGTTTGAAATTGCAACGTATTTAAGGAGCTATTAGTTTTCCGACAACGGTTCGGGCATTTAGCGGAGTTTTTTTAAAGGAAAAAAAACATTTTTTTAGGGGAAAACTGCCTATTTTTCTAAATTTCTTGGAATGTTTCTGTCAAATTTGCAAATCAATGGACCTCTTGTTTCAATTCCTCAGTTAACATGTATTCATCATTAAATGTACGCAAATATTCGCGAAATAAGCTAAACGATTATTGCAATAAGCCAACGCTACATTAAGGTCTTAATTGTAGACTTGTCTCGGCATTATGATGAAACGTTTATTTGCCGGATCCAATCAGAAACATTTGTTCAAATGGAAGACCTATTACGTTATTAAATAACAGAAAGGGGATATAGTTTACAAGATGCAATAAATGCACAAAGTGCTTGAGATGCAATTATGATCACGACACGAATGTAATCATAGCACGTGCCAAGTAACGCTGCTGTTAGACATGCGAGATCGAATTCACGTACCCAGCAGGGTTTTTCCTTGGGGGCCGAACATTTGTTTCGTCTTTTACAGAGTTAAATATCATGCAATCCTCGTAACAAACAGACGTAAGTTTTGGTAAGAAAAAGAAGTTGCCATTGAAATTAAAATCATATGAAACCACAAATTACCAATTTGTTTTACGCTCTTTTCGAATGTTACAAAGCATCTTGCAGATAGACAGTCTTTGTTATTGAGCAGCGAATGTCATCGAGCATCCGATTTTGTGTGGACGACTTGTGAGGTGTTTCTCCTGAACTGCATCAAAGTTCGAACGCCTGCTTGGTTTACCGTGCGGATTGGGCCACCGTTCGCCACTTTCTGTTTTATAAATTAGTGGATCAAGATTCTTCCTTCTGAATTATTTATTAAATCCTTCTACTTAAAGATTGTAAGTACGTCGTGTTTTAGAAAAGCAACGATTGCTGTGCTTCATCTCTAGCGGATTAAATACTTGTTATCAATAAGCTTTCTATCCAATACACGGAAACGTGTAAATTGACCCAAAGTCGATTAAATTTGTTTTTTCGGGAAACTTTAGGCTGAATTTGCCTCGGGCAGCCTGGTGTGGAAAATTTGGGAAATTTCGCCACTCACCAGATCACTGAATAGCGGTTGGGTTCCTTTGCTCCAGAGTCGCTCAGGGGCGCTATCAATGGACTGGTAAAAGGTTTAAGCCGCTCTTCAAATGAAATACACCCTGCAAGTTGTCCACACGAAATCGGATACTCGATGACATTCGCTCCTCAATAGCAATACAAAGATACTTCGTCACATTCGAGAAGAGCGGAAGCAAATTGAAAAATTGTGGTTTTCGCTCTTTGATGCTTGAACAAAGAGACACTTACAAGTAGAACTTTTCATCCCAGGTCGGGTTTAACTCTTGTGGGACTGTCTTTGTGCGACGACGAACCTTGCCTACTTGAACGGTCACGTAGGGGTCACTTCGACCCGTCTTGTCCTTTCCAATCAAACCCTGCGCCGGTTTGACTTCAAACTCAAAGCAAACACAAATCAATAATGCAATGTCGATTGTGAAAGATTTGCATCGCTTATTGTGCAGAGAAGCATGCAGGCGAGAAAGTGTGCCTTCTGTGAAACGATAAGCCCTGATTTCTACCAGAACTCTCTAATTGAACTCACGTCCTCGCTATTGTTATGATCGAATGCACGAGAGCCGTATATATACATTTTTAAGCTACCATTGGGAACCTATTCCAATAGACGATGATTTTAGTTGTATGAATAGGTATTTGAATATTTGTATGCATTATAATGCATGTTTAGAAGTTATTTCGGGCCATTTATTCAACTGAATTTCGGTGTTGATTTCATAAGAAATACAAAGTGTTAAATTCTAACCAAATTATTATTTTTTTAATCCAAGATATAATCGTACACAAAATTGAAAAAAATAATGATTGCCATTGATTGATTAACGTGACGATTGGGCAAAACCTTCAGTATTGAAGTATTGGTGGATCGATGAAGATGTTTTGTAAAAAAAAAATTCTAAAAAAAAACAAATAATTTCTTTTCAATGGTCGTGGCCGTCAAAAACCCCCACACTAGTTGCTGAGACGATAAAATGAAGATTTCCGACATGCCTTAGACAAGTTACCAAACAAACCTATTTTTGTTTATGATTTTTGTTGTGGTATTCGTAAGAAACGGGCGTACTCCGAGGTGAAAATAACTTCAACAATGGTTGCTCTCCCAAAAACGACGACAAAAAGAATGTGGCCTTTTACAAGACCACAAACAGGCATACCTCGTCGCCGCACTAGAATGATTAGTGCGTCTATGGTTTTAATCACATGATCCGCGTTGCTTAAGCTAATCCAACGAGCAAATAACATGTGCTTTCCATTCAAATATCACTGTTTTCAAAACGCTGTTATCCTTATCCGTCAAATGCTCCAAAAATCATTTAAGATTTTTGAAAATGAAACAATTTCTTGTCATTAATCTGCATTCTTCACGATTTGTGTTTTGCCTTTTACTAAACATGTCGGAATTTAATTGAAAACCGAAGCTAGAAATAGAACATATATAAACACAATTCATCAGCCGCAATAGATAAACAATCATGTCCGTGGAAGGTTATAAGAAGGACAGAGGGCGACAGTTGAGCGATAATAACAATGATGCATATATCTATGGGGTTTCAAGTAGATTACGGATCTGTAGAAATTTCAGGTGCAAATGCACCCCTTCCACGTCCATCGACTCTGAGGTGCCCCCCCCCCATGGAAGTGACTCCAGCAGGAGGGGGAGGCAGGATGATGACGCCGCTGCTGCTGCTACACTCTGTCTTGATGCGCACAAACTCGCGCGCCACCTCGTCATCTGTAGAGACGCGCAGCGAGAGGATGCGGAGGACGGTTGAGGCTGCCTCGGAGGTCGCAGCGTCCAGGCGCCGGAAGAGAGGTAGTCGTAGGGGGCCGAGCAGCCGAGGTCGAGCGCCCTTGAGATAGTAGGCACGCATGTGGAGACGATACGGTCGCTGCGCCCAAAGCAGTAGTCCTTCACGATGAACTGCAATTCGTACCACTCGGGGTCGCTCCGATTTGAAAGGTAGCTGGAAGAAGACAAAAAAACATCTTCTTCGCATGGGTTTTTATTTACTGACCAATAAAATGCACCGTGCATTGTCATCGTGCGCGTAGTTAAAAGAAAATAAACTGAATTCCGAAAGCCTGGATGATCAAGAGGATTTGTTAAAATAAAAGACGGCGGCAGGCCTAGGGACTCACAATACAAACGTCTCGTTGAACATAGGTGAAATGCTCTCAGATCTGGACTTCGTCGTGAATCGGCGTTTTCTATCCTCAAGAAAAGGTTCGAAGAGAAACAACTCAACGAATAGATTGAATACACCGGAAATCGTCACTCCACCCAAATCGGTTGCTGACAGCACTTTACAATAAAAAAGGGATAATTTTTTTTGGATATTTTCGTTGCTCAAAAGAAAGAATACGAAATCGACAACGAACCTTTGACCTTTACTTTGTACTCTCCGGTTCCTGGGTGTTTAAAGACTTCCACCTGAACGTTAAGGAACCGAAAACTTTCGTCAGAGGGCGCGGAATCTACCAATTAAAAGCATTATTTATAAACAACCATTTTTAGAAGAAGAAGAAGAAGAAGAGGAATTAAAATTGTATCGTTATGCGACGTCTCTTAATGGATTCTCGTGTTCGGTTACGTATACGGATAAGTCGCGTATACGGCGCCAAGTGTGTCGTGGTTGTTGCTGTTGTTTGTGATGGAGCAAGCCAGTTTGGCTCGCTTGCAAAAATGCGACACAAATATGACTTTAGTGCTAATGAACTCTCATACTGCTCGCTTGCCGTTTAATTATCAATCTATTGTTATCGTCCGTCGCATGCACCCACCGGAAACCATGACATGGGCGCTTATGTAGTCTTTTAAAAGGGAGTCCGTGGACTGTGAGTACAGGGCAAGGGCTTGCATGAGGAAGAGCAAATGAGGAAAGCGCTCGAAAAAGGAGCGTTTGAGGCCACGACCGCCGGCGTGAAAGTAGATCTGAATGGTTTTGAGACATTTCGAGAGCAGCTCGCACTGGTAGGGTGTCAAACCACCGCGATTTCTGCCTCCTCCTCCGCAACCTCCTCCTCCACCTGTTGCATCGACTGCGATTTCCTGAGAAGAAACGACAAACAGACTATCAGACGAGTACTCACAATGAGTCATCGGGTGTAAATAAAACATGATTCCATCGTTGTTGTTTCGTAACTACTCATTTAAATGTACACGGTAAATGAATTGCTGGAATACATTTGGACTTTTTGTCCGAAAGTTACATTTTCGTGTCTTTCCTTGCGATTGGGTCAGTACCGCAATGACGAAGAACCACAGTGCTGAATTAATATATGAAACGTTTTCATCAAAGTCATGTTTACCTGCAAAATCCGCGCTGTTGACACGTACTGTCCAACGTGACTGAAAAGCGATTGCGCCCCGCCGATCAATTTTGCCGACGCTGTTCCCACCGGAGCAGACAATCCCGTCGCGGGGTGCTGCAAAGACATCAATATTGTCAGAATTGAAATCCCCCACGCATTAAGACGATAATTTAACATTATTTATCAATTCAATAAATTACCTGCTTTGTGTGCACCACTGCCGGAAGTACTAACCGTTTTTCAATTGCATGCATTGTTATCTGCCACAAGTCCTTAAAATTCAATTCATTTGGTTCGAGGGGGTATCTGTGTATTAAATTTGTGTCAGGCGCTTATCTGAACAAACAAGATGGCGAGAAACACATTTTGGTTGGTGCTTGCCAACGGAAAAGTCGCTCACACTCGAAAACAAGGCTGGCCAAGTCATCTTCGTTAGTCACACTTACTAGACTACCAACGAATTATATCATTTCGTCGTTGAATGGTGACACACTCTAGAGCGCACAACTAAGAAATCTGGAAGTGGCATCGATTCATCTACATCTCGAGCGTCTTTGTTGTTAGACCACAAACGAAATCCCAGTCACACATGTTTACCTTTAGCAACCGTTTAAGAACCGTCTTCTCGCAGGAATTCGCCTGAGCCGATAACACCAACTCGAAATGTTCCATCAGTGGTCTAAAACAATTCTCAGAGTCTGCTTCCATGTTCACTTTTCGATTGCCGTTGCTGCTACTGCTGGTGCCACAAATATCTTTACACTGCAAGTGCGAAAAAAAACGTCCGCGAATCACAGATTGATTGTTGCAAATAAAGAAGGCTCCATGGAACATGATTTCTTACCCTGTGAAGCAGGCGTCCTATTTCTAGAACATTTTTTTGAATCCCGTCTTCAAATTCGCTTGCAAACGACGAGCCAAGAAGATCCACAGCGTCTTTGAGTTTAACCTGAAGCTGCGTCAACTGGTCGCGAGTATCACCTCGGAGATTGAAACTACGAAGGACCAATATGAATCCACGTTAATGTAGAATAATACTACTACTGCCACTACAAATACAAATACTACTCGAACATCTGTTCAAATCAAGAGCATAAAACTCACTCGTCTCCTTCCATGGCTTCGTAGACCTTTTCCAACTGGACGCGCATTTGCTGGATGTTGTTGATAAGTGTACAGGCAATGCGCGTGTCCGCCCTTGAGGCTGGGAAGTCGGCTTGGACACTGTCCGAGTAAGCCAAAAGCACCTTCTCGACGGTCTAGAAAGTGGACAAATAGGCAGGTCTGCCAGTTCGTTTATATGAAAGAACCTTAAACATTTTGATGCCACCAAATATCTTGCAATCGACTTTGGTTGCGACATGTTCCGCAATAGATTGCACATTTATGTGGATTATTGAACCAGGCAAATGGTGGAGATTATGGGTGTTCGTGCGACACTGTAATAATCAGAAACGCTCTCGATTAATTCAATGCAATGAGTACGGTTAAGGACGGATAGCCAATCAAATATGATTTTATTTAGAACGTCAAATAGCTCCTATTGGTTACAATAATAGGCATGATTCAAGCGTATTTGGGAAAAAGAGCAACGTTGCTCTCAGCTATTTGATGACGGATTAATCAAAATCAGCAATCAAACTAAGCTGAGGTGTTTACCTGTGCGAATCGGTGGAGGTAATTTGCCTTTACGTTGTTGTCGGGACACTCCAGTTTTCGTATCACGTCGAAACACTGATTCAGTTGCGTAAATACGTCAACAACCGAATTCGAGTAGAGCACGTGCTCACTCGATCGATTAAAGCCATCTCTTTTGTCCCGATCGTAGGCGTTTTGAAGGTAGTTCTCAGAAACCTCGTCATTCTCCTCAAGGCACAGCATCACAAGCGGTTCAAACCACCTTGAAATAGACCCAAACTCGTCTTTAAAATTAATTCGAAAGTCTGTAGATAAGATTCCCCTCAGCTCTTGACTGGCATATATATGTATTTAAATTCAAAATTATATTTCAAGTTGGTCAGTTTTCTCCAATCATAAAGGCAACTACCTGGGGTAGTCCGATGCGTAATTTTGTTCTGCCTTATTCACTGGTTTCACGTAGGTGTTGAAGAACCACTTTATTCGGAAGCAGAGTTTAAGGTAGTCAGAAGTCTTGATCTTCGCCTTCGAGAGCCACGTGGTGATTTCAACACCTCCTGCTCCACCACAAGTCCCCGATGGAACCTCACCAAGTTGGTTCGTCGACGGTGCCCCAGCTTCACTCTGAGTGGCATTCTTGAGACGTCGTAGGATTGCTTCGTAGTGTTGTTCAAGGCCAACTGAAATATCTTCCGACAAGAAGTTCCACATCATTTCCGCAGACAAATCACCCAAGTTTATGTCCTGCGGAAACCTGTATGCGGAAAAAAAGAAAAATATGAATGCTTCTCATCAGTTTCATAGCCAATGATTTAAACTGCAAGGTTACTTTAAAGATTGAATATCGTCAATGTATTTTTAAAACGGTGTACAAAACGCCGTTTGACTGCGATTGTCTACAAGGTTTCGGCTCATAAAAGTAACACAAACTTGTGCTTGATCCCAATCCGCTTAGTAACTCTGATTCTCACCAAAAAGGTTGAAATTGCTGCTTGAGTGTTGAATGTGGCCGAGTGTATCCTTCCTTGGATACTCAGAGCGCGCAAAATTAATAAAAGGTTTTCGTTTTTATTGCTCCAGTATTATCGGCCCGTGGTGCTTATTACGGGTGATGTTTATGGGTGATGTTTAACCAGACTTACTGGTTAAGCACCGGCGCGTAGTGATTTCGGTCATCTTCGATGACTGACACCAAAAGCGAAATGAGCTTGTGCCAGTACGGCAGAGAGCGCACTCCGAGGACGGGATAGATGTCGAAGTGGTTATCGGGCGGGCCTGTTTCTTGTCTCTTCTCATGGGTGACAGCGGGTACCGGTGTGGCCTCGTCCACAGCTTCCTTCTCCTGCTGTTTCTGTTTCTGCTGCTGCGTCAGTGACCCACCGGCCTGGAAGTTGCCGCCGTAGAGAGCCTGCACGTTGTCCTATAGACACTCGTAGGTAGCGTTCAAGCAGGCTCGGATGCATTCGCGCAGAACCTGCAGCGTCTGTGGAGGCGAAGCCAAGTCCTGAACCTGTTCCAATAAAACGGGTCTTTAAAGCCTTTCAAACCTTTCAAAAGAGATCCCGCCCTCATTGGTCGCGCGCAAGCAATCTCTTATGCAGCCTCCGTTGAGGCGAAGCCAATTCCTGCACATTTTCCGATAAAAGAGAGCCCGCCTTTTAAACCTTTTTCAAAGAATCGTCTTCTTGCAATCACATATCAACCGTAAGCTCCATAGGCTTGCATGAATTTGCAAGGAACGTGTGTGGTGGCTTCGAATAGCGCGCGCTTTAACACATCGTCATGTAGTTGATAAAACGGACAAATTGGAACTAGAAATTTGACTCAAGATCAAAAAATAACAGTATCAAACCCACCCCTTCTTTTGCTAAAGCTGCCTAACATCACACGTAAACGACATCAAAACAAGATAATCTTATCTGTGAAAAAAAAACTAACCTCTAATCTGGAGAATGTTATGCTCGTAAGTAAATTAACTGTAGATTTCATATCGGCGAGACGTTCCGGTTGAGATGCTGGAAATACCGTCTTTAAAGGTAATTGGAAAACTGTCGTTAAAGTATTGATGTAAAAATTGTTGTAAATGTGTATAATGTGTAAATTGCCACAAGCGTTTGCATCTTTTCAAGGTCCGTTTATTTTAAAACTATCTCATTAGTTATGGTCAGGTTCTGATTGTCCAATTACATTTAATAATTTCTTTTGGCAAGGCTTTGTCTGAAACGTAAATAAATAAGGTGACGATTCCCATTTTCATCAAGCTAAAGTTATTTTGGAGTCAAATGGGTTGTCTCATCCATAACTCCATCGCAACGCAGTTTCACCGATTGTGCTAAAAACGATCTTCGTGAATATAAAAATTTAGAATAAACCAGGCTTGCAATTGTCGCTTCAGTTTCTTAGTTCGTCGTTAGAGATGGCATAATTCATCTAATTGTATAATGTTCCCAGTGATGTTCCGTTGGCAAAGACGTTCACGCCTTTGAACAATTTAAAAAAAATCGTTTTCTGGAGGTCTACGCCCAAAATGCATCATTTAAAGTAATTTCAATTGTCCATCGCGCTAATTAGTTACCCTTCATATTTCCTTTATTCAAGTTTGTCTAGAAGCAATTCCCCTTAACTGATTGTAGTCAATGCTGTTAAATAACTACCAAAATGGCTACAAATCTCAGTTCATTCATTCTTTATTTGTCCCGATGTGTTTGTCAATTCTTATCACCATTGATAAAATTGGCCGTGTTGTATCATAAGCACAAATAAACCGGTCGCATGTTCACAATTTTTCTCCAATATTACAAAACAAATATTCTTGCTTACTCGTTACTTTGAAAGATCGATTCTCAGGGCGATGTGGAGATTGTCCAAAATCTTGACAAACTTTTCCCTCTGAAATAAAACAAATGACGTTAGTATTACAGAAAGTTCGTGAAAATATAAAAATGTGAGACTTGAAATTACAAACCCCGAAATTGCATGCAGCGAATCGTTCAGAAGGGGTCTGACTATTGTTGGACCTTGTGTGAGCGTAAAAGGCGTTGACGTTAGCGAGTAGTGTGGACAATTGGGCGGGTACAGCATCGCAGTTGTATTTGGTTGTAAGGCACGCAAAATGACTGCAATGACAACAAACGCGGTGTTTATTGTGGTTTTTGGCTTTACGAAGGAAGCCCTTGCATTTGCTTATAAATTTCCTCGAAACTCACGTCATCGCCTGAAATATGCTTTCGATCCCATAGCGCATGGAGAACTCATCGCTCACTTCCTGTCCAATGGGGTGGAAAAATACACGCCGGAGTTCTTCCTAAACGGACAGAGAAATCGTTTTCACCGCTTTTGCCTAAATAATTGGCCGATATTATCAGGTTTTTTCAAACTAGCCGTAGCAGACTTCTTCCGTTGGACCTGATTGTGCAAATATACTGGTGGATGTTTTTCACACAGGTAAAGTCGTCTAAAATACACAAGAAAACCACACGAAAAATTATTTGGCTGATCGATGACTCAATAAAACTGAATTGCACCGACGCACAATTTCTCAGACTCACCTCATGAAGACACGTGTACTGAACGTGGTAGGGCGCCGAATTTTCCTCACCTTTGATTTTAATAGAAATATTCATTCGAATGGCTCCAGAAACGGCTGATTTATCTGTTCTTTTCTCTGAAGAAAAAACCAAAAACCTATACGAGCAAAACCCAATCGGATCACTCTTTCCTTGTCTTTAAAAGGCGAAATTATCTCCCATAAGTGTCATCATTTAACGAACATCTGCAATAAGATGAAGGTGTATTGGCATTCGTACCCAAGTTATACCAGAGGTCCATTTCGCCACCGAGCGTTCGAACTTCGATGATTGCCTGACCAAGAAAGTCGTCGGATTCACGGGTAAATTTCTGTCGAATTTTCGATTTCAGATCATTGTCTTCATCCCTGCACGATTA
>JAPUBX010003634.1:0-12942 GCA_028672205.1 Proteocephalus fallax
CGAGCGTAGTGGCGTGCGCTTGTAATCTAGCAACCTAGAGGCCGGGTGGCGGAAACTGTCTCGCGCGAGTTATGGACATGGCCTTCTATGGCCGCCATTTCCTCGTTGTTATTTCCTCCATTCCTGTTAAACATTAAATACTGAAAGTTCTGGTCTTTGTGACCTTAATAAAGCGTAAAAATTATTATTATTATTATTACCTGTATGTCTCCCAACTACCCCCACGACCATCCACATTCCTTCCCCAACTCTTTCGGGACGCCGAGTACATTTCGCTACCCACCTTTTCACGTATATCTGTTGAGCCATTTCGTTTTTTCACGACTATATTTCTTAGGAGGGTTTCCTGTAGTGCACTATTTAATTAACGTTTGTTTTAACCAATAAATTAACACACCTTCCGATTGTAACCTACGAAGTGGTCCTAATGCTGTCTTATTCGGTGGGCCATGCGATAAGAGCATATCTATTATTGACTCATTCAAGCCTATCACATTCAGAAAAAATCAACTAAGAATTATTTAAATCTTTTTTTTAATTACATTGCGAAGTACGCGAAATCGTTTCGAAGATTCTACGCATTTTTTCTTCTTGAAGATAACCCTAACAATTTGGCATACAATTATCAAGCGCGTTTCTATTTTATTTATACGAGTCATTTTTTGTGGCTTCCCATAGAAAAAACTGCTTATAATTAACGGATTTTAAGAGAACCACCAACATACAAAATACAAGTTTGTATTATAGGTTGAAAAACGAACAAAACCAAATTTAATGCAGGTATTAATAATACAAGTTTGGACGTTTTTAAATCGTCTTTTGATTTTATTTGAATCAAGCATTTAATATCTTTCTTTTATTCAACATTAAATGTGACATCGGGCATAACCGAAAGATCGCGTCAGTGGTCGCTAACCCCAATGACCCCTTGCGAGAATTCTGCCACAGAATTAAGAACGGTTTTATTTGATTTATACGAATCAGTCATTTTGTGTGGCTTTTCAAAGAAAAAACTGCTTATAATAAACGGATTTGCAGAGAACCATATCATAGAGTTTTGAAAGCCCAAGGGTTACTTATTAGACACGGATAACGTATTGTAAATAGACTTCTTAGTCCAAAAATCAGAATGGCCCGGTGGCCACATATGTAGGGAATTAATAAAATTGTTTATTACTAAAACCTGGGCTGAAAACGCTGACAAGGCGCGTTGGTATTGCCCGTGTCGGCTAGTCCTTTCTGGTGAATGCCTTAATAATGGTGGTTGGCCAGTTTCCGTCGATGTTATCTTAATCTATTATCCGCTTAGGTCACATCATGCGTTTTACTGTCCGTTAGCAAATGCTGGTACAGTTTTATAAATGTCATGCGTTGGACAAAAAACGCATCATTGAATGCCACTACAAACGGTTCAGTTTGATATGTTAAGATTTTTAATGGGTAGCGCAGAAAAAAATGGACAAAACCGATTTATATCCGATTTGGTAATTGTACAAATAATGCATTTTGAATATTTCGGTAAGAGCGTGTGCCTATTTTGTTTGAGAAACCGCGAAGGCCTACATAAAAAGAACAGCTCTTGAAAGGCCGCTTATGATATCTATAAACAGATTTAGTCGATTATACTAACATCGCTCTTCTTTTGAAGCCAACGGTTAAAAAATAAACAACATGAATAAACAACTATTTCTTAAAACTGTTACAGGACGAAGCTGTGTCTAGCTGATCAATTAAGTTGAACCAAATTGCTAAGTGCAAAATAAATTTCTGTTTTTTATCGGTTGAATCAGATAGAAAAATGTCGCTCACAAGATTTTTGAGTTCTGCAAATTTAACATACAGAAGGCTGTTTCGAATTTTTACCTGAAAAGAATAACTGAAGGAATATAAAAAATAATGCAGGAATCGAAATATAGGAAAAGCTTTCAGCTTCTCACTTAGAAAATTGTGACAAAGAGCAATTCCTTACCGTCAAACTTACGCATTTTGTAGAATACAGCGAATTGTGTAATATTGTATCATATAACAGCATACAAATGGTTTAATTTTTCTTTCTTTAATCGTTGTTATATCGTCTACTCGTATTTACTTATTGTGAATCTTCTACATTTTCGGCGCGCGATTTGGGTTGGGCCTTCCAATGGCCGCCATTTCCCGATTGCCAAACTTTATATACTTCATGGGTTAAATTGGCCTTTCTTGCTAATTTACTTTCGTTTATCCTTCTGAACTTATTCTGCCTTTTCGACATTTAATCTTCACTTCCTGTAACATTTTTTTGTTTATTGTAAATTGCAATGCTAACAGTTTTGGTCCTCCATGACCTTAATACAGCGCATATTATTCTTATTCTTATTCTTATTTTTCTTAATTGTACCGTGATTGAGAAATCTTTTCCCTTTTCATCTTCTTCGTTTGCCTGCGTAACAGATAGTACCTTAACCTCCGGGGTCGTTTTCTAGAACACTATATCGGGATTGCTTCGTCATCTTTATCATTATAATATAAATGCTAAAGAACAAATTCTTATAATGCATGTGGAAAGTAGCGTTTGGTTTGTTAACGTTGGGAACGATAACTGCACCGTCCTGTATGCCTATAATTTTTTTTGTTTTAACCTTTGCACAAATCGCAGGCTATGAGTTATAGAAACAAGTGCGCTCATCTGTGGTCAGTGTATTCAATATTCTTTCACACTTCTTTGTATTATTTGACCTTGGAAATCCCTCGCTATTTCCCAGATTGAGCTGAAAGGAGGGTCCATGATGCTTGGGATACAACTTCCTCTGGTGACTTTTCAGGTGTCGTACGAGGTCTCATGTATTCGACGCAGTCTCCATTTTGTCCACATTGTTGGAGCATTATTAATTACAATATGTCTGTCGTTTTACCCCAAAACGTTGGGAGAGTCTTACAGACGGGTTTCCCTGGCTTCTGTTTTGGTGACGTCGACCGATTTCTGGCGAATTTGGGGGTTAGGGTAGTTGTCCATGGATTGCACCGGACGCGCTTGGCGCTTCGACGGCAAATCGAGTGCATTTTGGGTAGGCCAGTGTTTCGGTGGGTTGTGAAACGAACCATAGAATCTCGGCACCAGTTTACGAGGGCATTTAAGTACGCGGGCACCTATTCATGTCGACCAATCTTTCGGACGAATTTAATCGCCACCTCTGTTTTTATGACAGCTAAAAGCGCGGCACTATTGATTTTGGACGGCTTTTCACCTCCTTTGAATGAACTTACTTTCTGAAAATCCTGGTGAAACCGACCCAATTTCCGACCAAGCCTTAATCGTGGTGTTTCTCCTTCTACCAAGGGGGCGGATGCCAGTTTCATTAGGATTCTTGGGAATATGGGCCGTGCCTATACGACGACTCATGATTACGCGCTTAGCTAATCAATCAATCGATCAATTATTTTTTTATAACTCTTAAACAATCCGCCGTTAGTAATTATTGACGAATTGCATGGCACATAAATTCACCGGTTTTAAGTAAGATGTCACTGTTGGTGGACACGGGGCTCGTTTTATGCGAGCGTGTTATCCAAGATAAACCCAATGGTCATGAAGTGCAAAGCAGGCTAAAGAATAATAGCCAATTTGAATGGGAGCATTGTGTGCGCGAATATTTGGCAAGAGAGCGACTAAACAAGTTCGCCGGTTTTATTGGAGTATGTTTCTGGCCATCTACTTTTGCGGAGATCCCAGAGGCTCAATAGCTCGAACAGATTGCTCGAGTGGTTAGCGGTCACATATTTGGGTTCGACCCCCAGCTCAGGCAACGACACGTGGGACTGGGGACTCCGCAACCTTTAAATTATTCCCGAGAATCTTCAAGGCCAACCCGTTAAGGTTCATTACCCTCTTGTTAATGAGACAGCTTTTGTGAAGGAGGCCGAGGATATGGAGGTGGAGTGCTGGTCTTCCGAGGTTTTTTCGTTGCAGTTGATTCGATCCGGTGCAGTGGGCTGTCATTTAATTGTCTCCACCTTTCGTGCTGAATATGCTCAATTCAGTGGCCAGCTCACACGATGACGATGACGACTAAAATGCACTAAGCAATTCTTTTTCATCGGTGCAAAGTCCCGGCGCTTTCCACTTTGCTGCTAGCAGCAGTTTAAAACGTTGGCGCCAGATCTTTTACAAAAGAATGACAACGATTGTCCTGTCTAACTCTCCTTCTTCTCCCTTGTTAGAAATTCCCGACCAATCACCATTGACTTTAACCCGCGCTTCAAGTCTTTTCAATAGTGAGCATTGGCAAAGTAACAGTAACAATCATATTCTTAAAATTTGAGTTCCTAGTGCGGCCACTGCTTACCCTGAAAGGCAGCCCTCTACCGACGGTGCTATTGCACTACGGGGTAAACTTGGTAAAGCAAGAGGGCTTCGCAGACGACAACGACCTCAATTGACCCCTGAATTTGCAGGCGATATCGTCTTCCTGGGATATCGCCCCACTACCTTGCAATCGATACTAATCCGAATAAGCGACAACCGCTTCCAGCCTTTCAATTTCAACGATGCGCAAGTCGAGCCTTTATGTATGCCCGGCTCCACGATAATGCCGAATGTTCAAGCGACGGAAACTGCGTCGCTATATAACCTTACCAACCCTGAACAACTGCGCGTCGGCTATTTTATGTGCTGCGAGGAATCTCGAAAGCGAAGTGGCGTTGAAACAAGGCGTCTCTGGGCAGACGCGGAGAAGCCGCTGCCAGCGCTTCTACAACATTGATTGGCGCCGCGAACGCAGACCTGGAGCATGTGCGTAGACGACCACGATCCACTTGTTTGAGGAAGCAAAACAAAGCACTTTTCTACTATTGTTGAGAAATGTCTACGAGGTGTGTCGTTGGAAACGAAAATTGACCACAGCTCAAAACATCTATCTTTTGCCGCCCTACGCATACGTTGGCGCTTCTGACACGAAGCAGAAACGGACGTGGATCGCTAGAGCCTCTAGTTTGTCTGCGGAGTGCTTTGTCTGTCGGTCTTAATTGTGGCTGCCGTTCTTGCTTTTCGTTGCGACGTCGATAGTTTCGAAAATTGCTCGATTAGCTTATAAGAGGGTCTTACCGGATCAAATTTTCTTCCGAATGCACTAACAAACAGTGTATTGGGCTATTTATGTTTGATTTTTGAGTTTCTGGTCACCTGCCGGTCTCAAATGCGAAACCGTTGATCGAAACCATAAGACAGGCGAATTCGATCACTTTTAATGGACGCACAGGCCCCGCCATAATTTTTTATTTCACAATGACTGCCAATCTGCTACGCTTAGCTCAATTTGGCTTCACTAACTATAAATGTTTTGTAATTTTCTTAGCGGGGCAATTTATATTGTGCCAATACACCTGCATTGAAAAAAAATGGTTTCTTATGGTTTAAATTATACTGGGACATCGTCGAATTCGGGGTCCATGAAGAAGTTGGGAAGGTCCACCAAGAAAAGATGCGATGAGTGTATGCCATAATTTGGCTTACCTCGTCGTGCACGCTTTGTTGTCAGCTGGCGGCCACAAGATTGGTGGACGCGCAGTTTGTGCGCGCGAATAATTCACGCATAGGGTCAGCACTCTCTCTCTCCCAGCTCTGCGCCTTCAAGGTCAATTCAACCACCACCTCCTCCTCTGCGGTGTAGCGAGGAGGGAGCACTGCAGAGAAAGAATGCAAGCTAGATATCGGCCTAATCTTTACGCAATCACGGTGTAAACACCTGTTGACGCGTACCCTGTCCCGGAGAGTACAGTTGGCAAGACGCGGAATGGTCACAAAGTGAAGCAACGCGTCGCCTACCCCACCTTACTTTATCGCCTGCAAATTAAAAAAAATAAAAGTCACTTTTTACAAACGGAATTCCGATCGAATCAGTTTCTTCGACTTGTTTTAAATAATAATAATAATAATAATTACAATAATAATAATAATAATATTCGGTCTATTATGGTCACGAGGAACATTAAAATTAACAATAAAGAATAATGTTACAGGACGTCACGATCATACGTAAAAAAAGCAGAATAGGTTAAGATGAATAAAAGAAGTAACATCGAGGTAAATTTGCTAGAAAGGCCAATTTAACCCACGAAATATATAAATTTTGGAAAACGGGAAATGGCGGCCATTGAAAGGCGCAGATATTAAGAAATTCTTCTTTCCCTCATCAAAGTAAATAGAATGTGTGTTGTTCTGATTCTTAAACTGTGCTATAAGTAAACGACTAACGCAGGCAGAATCGATGGAATAATATATTTAAATCCATACAAATTGCATTGAATCAGCGTCGGTGAAATGAAACACGAATGGCTTTATCGACAATTGTGGGGTCTTCGCCAGCAATCGTGTTGTTTGACTTAATAAGACGATCAAAATTATTTATATTCTTTTTCAGACCATATTTGTGAGAAGCAGGACCACCTGGCAGCCGAATGTGGACGTTGAGTGAAAAAAATCTCACGCAGCTTTTAATTTGCAACTGCAAAATTGTCGATCGGTTCCGATTGCGTCGAGTGAAATCGATCGCTTCGGAACATGCAGGTTGCGAAGCCGGTTTATCCGACTTTAATGCAAATAAGTCCGACAGTTCAATTTAATGTGGAATTAAGATAATTAATTAGTATAAAATTCGCTTAAAATATATTAACTTGGTTAGATGATGAATATATTCTTAGACATCCTTGTCGCAATTGCTGTCGTGCTGAATATTAGGAATCTATGGGTACCGAGGGTGATCACTGCATTTAATTCTCGTACGTCGTAAAACGGAGTTGAGTGATGGAAACTTCAAAAGAGGAACCTCGTTTGAATGCCGCATGAGGTAACACATGGCGTCTATCGACGGTCTTAAAAATGTACGTCCGTTTTCAAGTTGCGTTTGCATGGTGAAGAACTTCACGTTTGCTGAGACGTAACGAGGTTTACGGACGCTGAGAAGGTCGACTCAATCAGCTTGCGCCGTCATCTGTTCGGTGAAACCACAATTGACGACAAGTGTGTGTGTGAATGTAGAAGGTTAATGCGTTATTTCGTTCAATAACTCAGGCAGTCGGGAGATTGCACAGCTATGCAGGCAACAGTAACCCAAGTGTCACTCAGTCTCCATTTGATTTAAACGTGGATTAAGAAACATACATCGCTACCTATTTCATTTAAATCATTTTTATTTATTTAAAAAAAACCGTTACGACGTAGTATACCCCAAATACTCATATTTTATATATCGAGCGTAGTTATGGTTGAGAAAATATTTGCTTGACAACACTTGCAACCAGCCCACTTTCGGAACTATCCCTCAACACCCGTGTCGTATCATCTCTATTTCTTAAACAATTCAGCAAAAAAGAAGGGACGGCTCTGCCGCCATTGCAGGTATCAAGAAATTAAACCAATTTTAATCATGACCACAACTAAGTCATTGCTTTCATCAGATTTAAGCCCTTGATGAACTGGACAGATTTCGCTAAAACACCAATTCCAAAACCATGGATTTTTTTCGTTGTACCTCTGAAGTAAAGTTATATCGCAAAGTCACCTGTCTGATTGAAGGTGATGAAGAAGTACCCCCTTTCTAAATTCGACGACACGCTTCAAACTGAAGATAACCCGTTTCAGTCTTCACTCTTTTTTAACTATTACACGTCTAGCCTTCGGTAATGCTAATAAAATACGCAGATGGTTTTATGCATGACTGCAAAACAAATGGTTATTCTCAACAGGTCGAGCAGGCAGTCACTGAGGTACTTGAGTTGTTTTCGGCGAAGGGTCTTCAGTTGAATGCATGAAAATGCATCTCCATTACGTTTTGCCTCGAACTCACAATAAAAATTCTTTGGCGTAATTTTTACAGTCGGCTATTGTGGAGTGATGACGTGGATGCCGTCTTGTTTGAATATCGTCGTCTCTGTTTCTTAGTTCGCCTCAATCGACATATCTCCGCATCAACTTACTGTGGGGGGATATAAGTTCAGGAACAAACCGATCGGGAACTGTTGCTGTTAAAAGAGCAGAACCTCTGCAAGACTCAAGGCACCAGAAACCGGCGCTTTTATTAGGCAGACCAACATTGTCGAAGGTTTCGTAGGCAATGTAAGGCCCTTGGAGATTGCTTTGGTAGTTGCGAGCCCCCGGCCAGCCGACTCCACTGCTGCGTCAAAGCAAACGATTTCATTCACCGTTATGTGTGCGCATTCTCTTGATGATGCCGAATTCATAAATCGCAGCTGCCAGAAATTATCGAAGACGTCGAGTTAAATCGGTCGCTTTGCCAAATGCGAGTGGTTAATGTGATAAAAAAAAATGATGCGAATAATTCGGTTTGATGGCTTATTTTTATAATTGATCAGTAGAAACTCAGCATAAGACATGTTTGGCTGGTCAGATGATATTTTATTAAAACAAATTATAACCGTTCCGGAATTAATTGAACACACAAATTTTCTGAATACTAAGCAGTGGCAGTGGACAATGTTCCAGCTTAAACCGATTAAATGCGGTAGTTGCTAATGTCCATGCTTTAAAAATTACTGTTCACATTATTACATTCGTCTCAAATGCTCTGAAGGCTGCAGTGCTAACATTAATGGATTATTTCCATCAGGCAATTATTCGGGGTCATGGTGTGATTGTGGCGCTAAGATGAAATAAGAATAAGTTGTGCTTCTGAGAGAGTGTGTAACAAATACTTAATTATATGCCATTTCTCCAGGTAGTGGGTCACTGAATCTTTTCAAAGAATCTTGCATTCATCGAAAGGTTAAACCATGGCCAAATTGGGTGAAGCATACCAGATTGGGCGTTATCGTAAAATCCAATTTGCTGGTGGGGGCTGTGCGTTCATAAAGATTGTTCTATTTTACATGTCTTATATATTTTTGATCAACGACTTCGTTTAGCATTTTCATCACCCCTTTATATTTTTTAGAAGAACCCACATAAGACGGGATCAAACACGGATAGTAGTTCGGGATAAACATAAAATCAAATTACTTCAAAACCTTGATTCAAATACTGTTTTGTATGTGAATCCCAGCTGCTTAACATACACTAGAAACTATTAACCAGGGTTCAGGAATTTCTTTGTAATCTCCGCTTGGAAGTAACTTGAACATCCGTCTTCTTATTTCGGATGAACGTCATATCGTGAGGTCCCCAACTCCTTGGCGGACGGCCTTTACTACCTCGAACAGTGTAAGACATCTCTATCTTTGGCAACAAACACACAGGTTCGGTTCAAAACACACATACACCATCAGAAAATAGTTGCTGTATTTGGATCTTAAACTATAGTAACAACATATGTCTACTACTTACATGTTGTAAGTAGAACTCGTCTCATAGGGTTGAGCAATCGCGAGAATCAGTTATTGAAATTGTGTTGCAATGTGTCCTGTTACCGCTAAAAAAATAAAAATGTTGCAAAGGAAGGTGTCTTTTTTTTCATTACATTTGACGAGAATATGCTTTTTCAGCAATTAAGGTAAGTAAAACACGTCAAACAATGGCAAATTATACAACAGAGTAAGCACATTTAATCACAAATGACAGTCAAAAAGACATTATCAACAGTTTTTCCGTTATAAGGACCCAGTTCCATGTTAACGACGACCCAATATAGCCACTTCATTTATATCCGTATTATAAGGCAAATGTTCCTTTCAATTAAACGCATATAGGCCGCATGATATTTAGCACGTACACATCTTTACAAATAGAGCTATAAATATAAATTTACAAACTGCGTTTCACCAACACTTAAGGATATGCTTTCGAGGACAACCGGAGACGTCCACCATCGCTGACTTATAGATTCTCGATTTGCTCATCAAAACGAGGCCATTGCGTGACCAGTACCAAGCGATGTGCGTTGAGCGTGCGGCATTCACGGACTAAAATCTAAAAAAAAATTGCTGCTAGAAAACGACGTCGCCTATTCGCATAAAAAACATAACTCAAAGACTGCATACATCAAGGCCGTTGCAAAGTAAACTTATATAGACACCATCTAAAACCTTAAGGCCATTCTAATAAATAAAAAATCACCCATTACTGCTTTGTAAAATATCAATTAAGGTTGCGCTCTGTTTGAAAAACAAGACGCCAATTCGATAAGAAAACAAAACAAGGGCTAAAGACCCATAGCCGGTGACCGATCATCGATAACAGACACTCTTTCCAACATTAAGACCATTCTTACAAAAAAAAACCGAGCAGAAAAGACGTTCAAACCGCGGTAAAGAATTGTATGACAGATTTATCGGAGTTTCTCCTACACGTGCTTAAAGCAATTCTACTCGCAATTGGTTATATAAATAAATAAAAACCAAAAAAAGTAAAAAAATTAAAATCGATGGAAAATTTTACTTTAAACGAATAAGGTAACATAAGCACCTATTTTTATTTAAGCAGATAAATTAAATAAAAAAATTACCAAGGTCTTCAAAAACCCTTGGGCGACGTTTTGCACAGATTATTTATTTATCTAATTTATCTGTCACGATTTCGGTAAAGTTAGAAAAAGACACAGGCAGAACGGTTCAAAAATGTCAAATCTGATGAATATGTTCAAAAATTACGTCGATCATCGTAGGTCAGAAGATTTGCTCCAGGCATGATATGCTCGCCAATATGTTAATTCGAAGACTTCGTGGCACAAAAATCAGAATGGTCGGGAATGAATAATATCGTTTATTCTTCAAACAAAAAACGCCGACAACGCGAGATGCTCAGCGACCACTGCAAGCGAGTCCTGTCTCTGGACACACTTCGGGCGTGTCGTGGTAAAAAGTCGGGGGCCGGCAAACCGTCGTCGATGTTGTGTTTATTTATCCACGTTAAAGTTCCAGCATGCCAGTCCAATGGAAAGCATTCGTCCTGAATAAATAAACACGCTATTTAGGGCACTAGATGGCTCCCCCGTTAGACTCTTCGTCGTCAGGAGACGAGATGCAATAACGAGTTCCTTAAAGGGACAACGTTAGCGAGGTTCAAAAGGGTAGACTGCTGTCAAACCTCGCGGAAAACGGTAAATCGGGTGGATATTATATTGCGAATTTGACGAATTAAAAGCGTTCCAAAGTACTTCGAACACGTTCAGAAACGTTGTTGTTGTTCGATGCGAGTTCCGAGGTCGCAACGATCAGTTTCGCGCACAAGGGATGGCGGTACACGTCCGTCACTGTAGTGACACTGGGCCTTTTCGCCGACCTAATTCTACGATTGGATTACAATAAGAGGAAAGACTCTGAGAGTAACTTTCGACCAACCGAGCGTAGAACCTAGGAATCGGGCAAACACTGAACCAATCGAGATTTCCAGAGCCTCTGAAAAGGTTCAAGCCATCGTGGACGAATTTAGAGACACTTTTGCCAACTCTACGGCCGAGCTGGGTCGATACCACGAGTTCCGGTGCGACATCCCCACAACCGGGGAACCGTTCCGCCACACGTACCGATTAATAACCTATACTCTCCAAGAAAAATTTAAGCGCCAGGTCAACGAAATGCTGCTTGCTGGGGTAGTTCAGCAAGGTGCTGTTCCAGCGAAAGAGCGATGAAACCTGGCGATTACAGGAACCTGAACAGCCAAACCGTGAAGGTGGCGACACCACTTTCCAAGCCAAGGGACATCATGGCAGAAATGACACACATTCAGAGGGTTTAATTCGACTCGAAGTTCACAGGCAATTTGACTTTCAAACATAACCATCCTTCTATCCCCCCTAAAATCCCTTCCTTATGTAAACAGATCTAAAGAGATCGTTGGGCTGACCTATTAACCATTCGATCAGAGTAAAACCCACGCATTCAGCCGACATGGTTCACAGTCATAATGTAATTTTAGAAATGGTAAATAAGAGTCAATTAAACCAGTCCTGCCAATGCCACCCGCTTATCACACATACAATGGCGACGGATTGTATACCAATCGATAGACCGTAAGCAGTGCAACATTTTGAATTTGGTCTCGAGCCTCTGTTTTTATCACAGCTGAAATGACACACATCTTCATTATGCTGGACCTAGCCAGTGTATATTGGCAGATGGAAGTGAATCCGAAGGATCGACACAAGACAGCCTTTGTGACTCGCTGTTCAAGGAGCTAAAAGTCGCGAGCGCCTACATAGATCACATAAGTTTCTGATCACAAACACGTGAATATAACGTACGAAACTTCCGGAACACCCTCCAGATACTAAAGGAGGTGGGTTTTTGAATAAAACCCTCAAAATGCCACCACAAGAATGCACGGTGGCTGATGGCACTCCAGCGCCACGATTTCGTGCTGCAACACCAGGTGGGAAAATAAAACGTAGTCGCCGACGCGGAAGAGGACAAGACGCAAGGGAGAGAAGGCGGTCGAACAGACCCCAGGACCCCATAAGGAACCAGAAGCAGTATCTAATTTCGCCGGCATAGCTCACGCCGAGACCGAGTCGACCGAACAGATTACACTGTCTGAGAAGGAAGAAAGCCTTACTCTGTTCCCCGACGCCGAACTCGGCCGCTTACAGAGCGAAACCGCCAAAGAACTCGGCGACCAATCAAACCCTGGTAGAACATGTGGGAACCGCCACCTCTTTATTCGAGGCGGAGCAATGCATTCACCAGGCACCTGGACGCAGCCGATGAACAGATCTGCTTGCCTACGACTGTGTGAAAGGCGGTACTAGCACTAACGAACGACCGAACGAACACTACGATCTCGCACGAACGCATGACGCCGTCCGCGAACGCATCTTCTGGCCGGGATATCTCCTGGACAACAAGTGCGTTTACATTTTTCGCAGGTTCTTGGGTACCTCGATTCGAAGCTCGAAGATCGGATGCCCTCTGGAGACAACGCGAGCCCATCGACTTTGTCAAGTGGGACATAACAGGACCTATTACGGACCCGAGACGGCTTAAAATGGTACACGGTAACTATCGTTGGACCTCTTTACA
>JAPUBX010003643.1:0-18396 GCA_028672205.1 Proteocephalus fallax
CGCATTTATGTTCGGTGCAAAGGAAAAGGTTTTCTTTGCTTCTTTATATGTCAGTTTGTGAAGTGGGGCTGCGATCTTCGTGTATCCTTTTAGTGGTGAGACCGAAGAAGCAAGTTCCTTACGTCGTCTATTAATTCGTCCATTTTTTTCTAAGATAATATGTTGGAAACATTTTACGGCTTCCTTAACAAAACAGCACTTTTGGGTGTTTAGCGTAAGTCTTGCTTGCTGTTGTCGCGAGGGGATGGTGCCGAGGTTGCGCTTGTGGTCCATTTCCGTTTGACCAAAAACGCGCAGCACTGTTTGCATGAGACGTCGAAAGGTGGCGGCAGCATTGCACAGACCAAATTGCATAGAATTAAACTCTTATAGCCCACAAAGCAGAATGAAAACTGTCTTCACGCAGTCATTCGGGGAGACTTTTACCTGCCAGTTACCCAATGTATGTGTAGTGGAGAACCACAGTTCATGCCTTAACGCGTCGTCATTCAAACTGCGTTTAGGCGGCGACAGTTGATATTGAGGCGGATCTAACCAAGGGGATTTCGATGATCGTATAAACTCATCTTTGGGCATATTGTCTACCATTTTTTTAGCTGGTCTTGTAGTCGAGGAGGAATTCATTAGGGTGGTTGTCAGATAAACCGTGCATCGGAATGTCTCAATCTTTTAGCTGTTATTTGCCGTCGTTCGCAGGTGCGATTCGTCACTTGCGAAGATGTAACGGTAGCCATGGAGCACAATTTTGAGCTTAGTTCTATCTGCCGGTTATACTTTTGTAAACTTCGGGACGATTGTGTCGACGCAGGTCTCGAGGAACGTAATCACGGAGTTATCCTGTCTGAAAATAATTTCGTCCTGCAAAACCTCTGGCTTCTTTGACGCTTTTCGGTTTTTCGTTTATTACAAAATAGCCTTGTTGTGGCAATTAACGACAAATCGGTGTTTTAGGTTGAAATGCATTGCGAGTACAAGGCTAAAACGTAATTTAATGCACAAAAACATCGTGTGATAAGACGATTGCCGCGCATAACCATCGTGAATTTTGATACCAAATTAACGGAAATCAGTTCGGTCTCCGCTGTTCGGACGAGGAGTTTTGGTCCCACCATAGAAACGTCGCGCAAATGGTTGTGGCAAATCTTTAAGTGCTGAGGTATTGAAACCTCTAATTGAGAACGGTACCTTTGCTGCCAACGTTGCTGGACTATGTATAAAACCGGTTTCCTGAACTTTCGACATAATTAAACATTGGTCGTCCATTGCTGTTTTGAATTTGGTGTACATTTACGGGTGACGATAAGGTGTCGCCTTCGGATTTCAAGGATTCGCGTAACCTTTTTAAACGACCACTTTCGGGGTTTAAGGGGTTGTATGTCTCAATATTTCGACGACAAGAGAAACTGGTTTCCAGGAAAACGGAGGTGTAGAACAATTTTACTCTTGTTAGTTTTCGGGACATGCAACAAAGATAATTAAAAGAAATTCAAATATTTCTCTATGGATTCGTCTTTGTTGTATTGTGCCGGTATAGGAGGGAATTATTTGGGGTAACGTTTAACTTCTACCACGAACCTGTCTGCAGCATTACACCATGCAAAAGGCCGAAGTGTACGCTTTAAACCAATTAGTTACCTCATTAACAATCCAAATCTCTTTAAATATAGTGAAAGAAATACGGTATCTGCCTACCGTATAAAATTTCTGGAATCAATATTATTGAAAATTACAAATGATAACTGCGATGACATGTCAGTAACCATAAATACACCCGAGTGTTGTTGAGTTCGAGCAACGAGTGGTTTATCCGACGGAATTCAGAAAGGCGCAAGACAGGATTTCCTGCTGCGCATGTTGTATCGATTACACTCGGTGGGCATCGGCATCTTGTCGCAAAGGCGTACTCACCCAATTCCAAAAAAACCAGAAAGTCACACGATTGAAAACGTGAATTAACTCATCGCATAAAGCTACTCTTAATCTACATATCAAGACCTCCTCGGCTGAACAGGGAATTATGTGAAGCGATTTCTAGAGTATAAACATCTAATCTCAGAAAGATTAAATGGTTATACATTTTGATGCGTTCTGCAGAAGGCCATGCTTTGAAGACAACTGCAATACCTCAGTGACTGCTTGCCTGAGCTATTGACAATAACCATTCGTCTTGCAGACATTGCATAAAGCCAAGTCATCCACATATTTTATTTGTGTCACGTCATTACAGGACCAAAGGATGAACTTGTATAAGTTTAAAAAACAAAGCAGATAGCACTGCGCCTTGTAGTACACCGCAGCTATTGGGCAAGGACGATTAGTCTTCATTTCTTACTTGACCGTTTTGCGTCGGTTATAGATATAATATTTAAGGCAATTAATCAACCATTTTTCACCACCATCTCCACAGGGCTGAGAAAGGATGTGGGGGCGTTAGAGTGAGTGTTGAAAGCAGAGGTGAAGTCAAAGAAAACTGCCTTTATGGCTTTCGCTCAAGCATCTAGTGAAGAGTTGAAGGTGTGCGAAAACGAAGTAACGGCGTCCAGAGTGCTTCTATTTTATTTATAAGCAAACACGTTCGGGTCATCGGCAGTTTTCAGCGTATCCCTTTATTAGGAAAAGAAGTGCTTCTCAATCGCTTTAGCCAGACATATGAGTTTGCGATAAGTCTAAATTGTACAGTTCCCCCGAAACAATTACTGGTTTCGAAATCGGTGTTATATATCTCCATAACGAAGGAAAGCAGCATTCTCCTAATGAATAACGAGCGTAGTGACAATCGGAGAAATCTCGCCGTTAAAGATTTTAAGAACTGGGGGGTTGTTCTCCGTGACCACCGTAAACTTTTTCCCATGAACGTTATCTTCGAACGACTTTATTGCCCCCAATCTTCCAGACCAGTCGGTTTAGGGGTTCGCTATCTCGGGCAGCCTATTGATGTTCTCAGAATAGTACGTCACAAACACTAAGAATCGCCGGATGTCTCGCAGGTTTGTCAGGCGGCCGTATTTGAGTACGACGGCTGCCGGTTCGGGAATCGCCCTTACCCATTCCGCAGAGATAAAATGCCCCATTTATTTCACGGTTGTTTTGAATCACTGGCATTTAGAGGGTTCGATTCGTTATACCGCCTCTAGCAATATCTATAGGGTTTTCTGGAAATACCGTACGCTGTCATCACGATTATTTCATCCATGCAGACGGGCACAAACTTTAGCCCCTTGAACAGCGAGTCGGGATATGGCTGGAGCATTTATGAACACAAAAAGCCGTACTTTAAATTCGTACAGTCCCCATGGAGTCAGGAAGGCTGTTTTTTGGCGATCATTCGATTCACTCATCAATAGGATAACTTACAAAGCATGCGGCAAGAAACAGCGGGTTGGTGCGATGTTTTCTACTGTAACTAGTCGTATGTGCAAGTCTATTTCCTTAAAAGACTGTCACACTGATCTTCTCGGTAAATTGGACGGCGCCGTTTTCATTGAATGAAAACGAATTTTCCATATTTAGAATCCGCCCAAAATAATTTAAACGATTTCATACAATTAATAAGAACGAAATTCGAATGAAAGCAATTTATGAATTCCTTCAATTTTAATAAATTCTCGTGTGTCGATTTGTATTTCTACCTATGAGAATTCAACTAACATATGGGTATCGAATCAATCACGACTAAAAAAAGGTTTAATCTCTCAAAGCGTTTTCTTTCAATGTATTTCGGTCAGTACGGTTGCGGGATTAAACACTTGTCCTAGACTTCACGTCTCTAGTAACAATTTAGATTTACACCATGCAGAAGACCGAAGGTCGAGCTTATCAAATGAATGTCGAATTTTATCTATCTAGGAATAAGAGGACAACCCAATTGGTGACAAACCAATGGTATGATCGCAGCCTGTATGCGCGGCGCTGAAGAATCCCTTTGGCTCATGCTGGGTGTTGTGTGTACCAGGAATCTCAAGCGATTTCTTGATAAACTACGGGGTGTTTAAGCTGGCAGGTTTTCTCTGGCAGAAAATTTGTCCGTTGGAATTTTGCTAGCAAAGCTGGCCACAGTTCCTGAATCAGCATATGACCTAAATATTGTCTTACGAGTTATAATGCTCGACCCCTACAACATACATGAAGAAGGCAGATTCTTTGCAGAAATTGGTCGACTGTTACATCGTTTCATATTTTCTTTTAGATCAATAATCCAAAAACAAGGGAAACAGATTTTAACGTACGACAAATATATCAAACTAAACATTCGATATAATCGTATTCGTGTCCTTCATAGGAATGGGTCAATGCCACTAAAAAAAGCTTTTATATGGTTAACGATTTTGGGCTGGAGACAGACACTGCTAACGAATCCTTGGTTTTGTTTAACTCCTAATACATAATCAAACTAGCTTGATGTTTTGATAATACGTGGTTCAATGGTTTTTGCTTTAAAATGGGTTTGGAGGATTTATGTGAAGGTAGAAAGACACCGTGATTTTGTTGTCCAAACTGAGGAACTCTGTGGCATGGTTCGTTCATTATAAGATAAATAAAAACAGGTTTATTTTTCGGGATCATGTGCTTCCGTCGTTGAGCGTAGTATTGAAGTTATTCGCTTCATTGTTAAATTGTTATTCATAATTAAAGCCCTTTAAGGAAGTCTTAGGGGGAAATCGCGAATTTTTCGCCTTTATTTGTTAATGAACTGATACATTAAGAAGCTGTCCTTTGGACACGTTTAATTGAATGGAACCTATGCCTCATAATACGGATATGAATTAAGTGGCTACATTGGGTCGTCATTAACGTTGTACCTGGTCCTTATAACGGTAAAGATTTTGATTATGTCTTTTCGACTGTCATTTATGATAAAATGTGCTTACTCTGTTGTATAATTTGCCATTGTTTGACGTGTTTCGCTTACCTAAATAGCTGATAAAGCATATTCTCCTCAGTTGTAATGAAACAATACACCTTCCATTGCAACATTGTTCATTTTTAGACGGTAACAGGACGTATTGCAACAAAATCTTAATAACTGATGCTCACGATTGCTAAACGCCATGCGACAAATTCTACTAACAACATGTAAGTAGAAATATGTTGTTACTGTCGTTTAAGATCCAAATAAAGCAACTATTTTATGTTGGTTATAGTGTGTTTTGAACCGGACTTATTCGTTTGTCGCCAGAGATAGAGATGTTTTACATTGTTCGAGGTAGTAAATGCCGTCCGCCAAAGAGTTTGGCACCTCACAATATTACGTAAGTACGAATTAAGTAGACGGAACTTCGGAGAGGCAGGCTACGTGGATGCGCGGGTATGCCTTAGCTTTAGTTGCGTAGAAAAATTAAGACATATTTGGGTGAGATTCTTCAAGCTGCATCTCCAGTGCCACCCGCCTTTGTTCAATGGGTTCAATCTTTGAAAAGATTTAGTGACCCACTACCTGGAGAAATTGCATATAATAACGTGTTCGTGACCCCTTTCGTAACAAGCACAACTTTATCTAATTTCATCGTAGCGCCACAGTCAAACTATGACCTCGAATAATTGCCTGATAGAAATTACCCATTGCTGTTACCACTGACGGCTTCAGATCATTTTAGACGAATTTAATAATGTTTACTGTGGTGTTTCAAGCATTGAGCATTAGCAACTAACGTATTTAATCGGGTTGAGCTGGAAAATTTAATTGATTCTAATTGTCCACTTCTACTTCTAAATATTAAGAATATTCGTCTATTCAATCAATTCAGCCACTGTAATAATCTGGATACGCATTTTTTCTAATAAAATTTCATCTGAGCTGCCGAACATATTTTAAGCTGAATTTCTACTGACTAATTATAAAATTAAGCCATCAACCCAAATTTTCCCGCTCATTTCCTGTTTTATCACATTTATTAGATTAACCACTCACATTTGGCAAAGCTATCGATTTTACTCGACGTCTTAGATAATTTCTGGTAGCTGCGATTTATGAACTCAACGTCATCAAGAGAATGCGCACACATTAAGTTGAATAAAATCTTTTTTTTTTACGCAGCGGTGGAGTCTGCTGAATTTAGTTGAACTTTTATCCCCGCACATAACGGCAGTGTGTTGATGCGGAGATATGTTGACTGATTCGACCATCTCCCACTTCCGAAACCTCGCGACGTCTGAGCGAACGAAAACCTAATGAGCGGGTACTGAAAAATTGACGTTCATTCCAAAGATCGTCGACAGGCGCCTTGTTTTACCTTGTTTTGTCGAACGAATACCTGGACATATTTTAAGAACCCATTAAGTATTGCAAAGTGTTTAAAACACTTATATAAACTTGCCGTGGATTAAAATGTACTTCCGGGAAATAAAGGAAGCGATTTTAATTTATAAGATTAATCTTATCCTGTTGTCGGGACACATTTAGCCAACATTCCACTTTTTTTTACGAAAGAGACAACTAGATCTTCGACAACTTAAGATAGCAGACAATTATACATTTGGAAATCTTAATCGCAATCTTCGTTAATGAAATTCACTTTTAAACAAAAAAACAGCGTTGTGTAACGATCACAGTTTTTCCTTCTACCTATAAAAAGGTTGACCCTGAGAGTCATACAAGCTATAATTTTAATTAAAGAAGCTTCCCTTTTTTCATTGTAGTTGAATGGGAGTGCTTTAAACAACTCTCGTTTTTGTAGTCCTTAATGATGAAACCGATAATGTCGATGATTGTTAAACGATTGTGGCGGGTTGAGGTAATAACGTTTTTACATAAGGGATAAACCGATGTGCGTTATTAAACACATTTATAGCTAATATTGTGTTTGTGAATTCGATGAAAGTCTTGCAAAAATGCATTATGTTACTCCTTTAACATCTTTCTGCGCCCACACACAAAATTTATCAATTGCATTTGAACAAACGCGTTGAATCACGCTTTAATGTGAGCCCTGGCACACATACATTGCATTGCGTTGTAGTGCCACCAATACGCCGTGGCCTTGAATCGTGCTTTCGAGGACCTACCTGAATAATTCAGAGCCTAGTAGACAAAACCTATGAGGAATGGCTTGCCGAATTAATGCATTGATTTGTTGGAAAATAGTCATTATCCGATGCGTCGTCAACTTAAAACTCGTCCTCACTCCCCTCCTCCTCCTCCTCCTTCGCCTCCTTCTCTTCTTTCGCTCTCGTCTTCTTTATATTTTTCACGCCATGACCTTGGAACTCGGATAATTCTGTGGAATCTTTACAATCTCGTGCTACCGTAAAGGCCGACAATATCTCACGAAATTTGTATCTTAATTTGTAATTAATTAATCCACTTATTCCTTCTCCAACTATAACTTTTACAAACACGAGTTCACTCGAGCATTCGTCATTGTTCAAAGCGCACACACGAGAGTCATCAATCAGATGTGAGCAAGCACGTTGAATCACGCATTCATTCCTGCTTCTAGTTAACGACACCATGTGGAAAGCCAAGCTTACATCTATTTGGCGAAGCCTTACAATAACGTCATCACTTTGAATCATACTTTCCGTTAGACACTCAGTTGGAAAAAAAACCGCTTCTATGCTTATTCATAAATCAAGCGTGTGAGAATCGCAGATCGAAGCAATACGCCTACCTTGAGTGCCCTCAAGCACCGATTCGTAGGAAATATTTGCGGAAGATTTTTCGATAATTGGGAGACAATAAATATGATAATATTAAATATAAAATAATAGACTGAAGACATTTCAAGAGTGTCAACATCGGCTCTCAAGGAAAAAGTAATGAAGATGAATTGTTATGCATTCAACTGAAGACCATTCTCTGAAGACCACTCGAGTACCACAGTGACTGCCTAGCCGAGCTGTTGGGAATCACCATTCGTCTTGCAGGCATGACATAAAGTCAAGTAATCCGCGTATTTTATAAGCATCACGTCGTTAGGGGACCGAAGGCTAGACGTGTAATAGTTAAAAAGGATTGAATGAACACTGCGCCTTGTAGTACACCGCAATTATTTGCAAGTAGGTGTAAGCTTCATTTCCGACTTTGACGTGTTGTCGTCGAGTATAAAAATAGTTTTGAAGCCAATTAATCCACCATCCTTCAACGCCATCTTCACATCGTTGAAAAAGGATGCGGGAGCGTGAGATAGTTTTGAAAGCAGAGGAGAAGTCCAAGAAAACTCCTTTGACGGTTTTCGCCTGGGCATCAAATAAAGAGTCATCTACAGTTTTAAGCTTGTAATCCAATTTAGAGAGAAGGTGCTTCTCAATTACTTGAAACTAGGCAGGTTTGTTTACGATAGGTCTAAACTTCACACGTCCCACGAAACGATTAGCGGAAACTCTGAATTCCGAAGTGAATAAGAATTCTCCACTGACGAATAATTTACCAGCCGGGTGACAATCGGAGAAATCGAACTGTGACAGATATAAAGAACCGCGGAATGGACCAGTCGCTAAGGAGATCTCGAGGCCAGCAAAAATTGTGGAGATTCGTGAGCAGGTAAAACAACGTCTAGATTAAGAGATCTAACGCGAGGCCCCGCGGAATGGTCCGCGGATTTGAAGATAAAGCCATCATTCAGAGCATCAAGGTCTAAGGCACAACTTTGTTTATGTGAGCGACGGGTTCCCGTCTATCTATTTAGATTTTTCCACAGGTAGCCAGGTTTCTATGTTCTTAACAGGTCATCTACCAAAATCTGATAAAGGCAATTTACATAATCTGTGATCATGATTTAAAGTGGTTTAATATCTTTATACCTGCCCTGGCGGCAGATCCGTTTCTTCTTTCGCCTCAATTGCTGTAAGAAATGGAGATGAATACCGGAAGATTAATAGTTGATTATGGTTTTTTAAAAGTCTTCTTTCAACGGAAGGATTACGGCGGAAGTTGATTAAGTGGACCTTTTCAACGTTCCCAAACCTCGTGACGTCTTAGCGTACGTAAAGTTCTTCACCGTCTTCGTCATGCATAACCAACTGGAAAACGGACGTTTATTCTTAAGATCTGCCTTCGAAACACACTCGTTTCGTCTTGTTCAACTACACTAACTTGGAATTAGATTGAAACAGATAAATCTGCATCGTCCGATTTTATCTATCGCGATATTTCTGTGTTGCTGTTTAATCGATTTAAACGCTGATTGGTCTGCCTGACTCATGCGTTAACAGATTGAATTAACTTTGCAACTGTAACGGCGAACAACGCAGCCATTCCCGCAGCTGATTGGTTGCGTAGACGTGCACGTGCGGACCTGAAAACTGTGCACGCACGACACCCTAACCCCCAAAACGCCATTAAATACGTCCACATTTTAGGGCTCAAAACAACTTGACATGGCTGCTGCTAAAACGGTCCCGGCTGCAACCTCATTGGCCCCCTACGGCGACCTGAACGCACTCAGAAACAGCGGACGCCACTGCGACCTCAAGATCGAGGTGAGCCAATGGGTGAACGGTATAATCTCTCTCATCTCCCATAGGTCCATGGCGGCCGCACGGTGAACGCACATCGCGGGGTTTTGGCCACGCGATTGCCGCTGATCGGCGAACACATCGAGAAGCACTCAGTCAGAGATGGTGGACACCTCCGGTTGTCCTGGAAACGGTTCTCTAGGAGGTTGACTTCACGTTTGTCTGTTGACTAATTGTTTTATCTCGATAGAATCGTTGATCTCGTACTGGACTACGCCTACATCGGACACGTCAAGGTTACGGAAGACCTTGTTGAACACCTTTTTTTGTTCGCGTTTATGCTCGACTGTGGCGACCTTCAACAAATTTGTATCGAGTTCATGGCACCCAGGTTAGCGGATTCCTGTCGATTGTTGATCGATTTTTTTAGGATGAATCAACAAAAAAAGCTACCGATGTACCTGAAGATTGCCCGAGCAACAGGCAGTAAAGACTTCTACGCTGGGCTGTGGCACAGTCTGTCCAGCCAAGATTTCCTTCGTGAACGATTCGACTTCGAGGAAGTCGTGAGTTTCGTCAAGATGTCGACTTGGAATGCGGACGAGCTTCTTCGTCTTATCTGCGCATGGGGGCAGAAAAACCAGAAAGACTTGGAAGGAAATAGGGAACTTGTCGGCGCTTTCACTCGCCTGATTGCCTGCATCAACGTGGGCGACTTGTCTAAAAAGGCAGTTGATGAGTTTATCAGTGGCTTCTCGCCTTTCAGAATGAACACCCATTGCGTGTGAGTCTTCGGCTCTTCCTGTTGGGCTTTTTCGTTGGTATCTGAACGCGCGGCATCTTCTTACCTTTTAGAAAACACTTTTTTGCAGAAAGGAACACGAAGAAACGTCTCCTCGTCTTCGGTTGGGCTAAATCATGGAACGGAAAAATAATGTCGTGCTTAAGGACTTTGCCACAGTTCAAGCAAGACGGGCAAATGAACGTTCGTTTTCCGTATATCTGCTTTCGCAGCGTTTGCAGTCTCAACGGTGAGTCGTCGGCCCGCAAGCAAGAAAGGTAACATCGCCGTGCTTTTGGTCTTTCAGGCAACGTCTACTTAATTGGTGGATCGGCGTCCTGGAATCTCGTCCCAACAGTTACGGTGATCGATGGCCGGACGGGACGCGTCACGCAGGGGCCACCACTCGAGACCCCTCGCACACATGCAGCTGTTGCCGCGTCTGCAAACGAGCTCTTTGTCTGTGGCGGCCTTGGAGTTGGTCTTCTCTCGAGCTGCGAGCGCTGGGCTGAAGGAAGGTGAGTTGTTTGTGGTGGCTTTGTTGTTCTTGTTGTTGTCCGCCTCTTCCGTTCTCAGTCACTGTCTTCTCCGGTTTCTCTTTCGGTCAAAGTCCATCCTGGCAACCGCTGTCACCAGTCAAGGGAGCACGCGACAGTGCAGCCGCGATTGTCTGGTCTGGAGACAATGCCATTCTGCCCAACGCACCGCATCTCATTTTTACTGGGGGATACAATGGCCGTAACTTGTCCGACGTGTTGCTGCTAAGTCTTGGGGGCGACGGAGATTCGCAACAGTGGATCGAATTGGCGCCGATGAACTACGCGCGCAGCGACCACACAATCGCCCACTTCGCTGGGCGCATTCTCGTTGTGGCCGGTAGTGTCGACGACTCTATGGAGATGCTGACGCCTCCGCGGGCAGTCGGCGACCTTGGCCAATGGACTGACCTCAACCCAATCAGCGCGAAATCCCCGTTTGCGTTGGTTTGTCTCACAGTCTACCAGAATCGTCTGCTGGCTTTCAGTATGTCAATTTCGTGATGGAAATTATTATTATTATAATCTACGAAATTAAATTCCTTCTAATTCACATTAAAGAAAACAGTGGCAATGAAAATTCACAAATAGAGGAATTCATCGCCGACACAACCGGACAAAAGGTCGACGAAGAGGTGAGATTTTTTTCATTTTGTCTTCACCTTTCATGGACTTCTATGTTGTTTGACGACTGGCGCATTGGCGTTTCCGTTGCAACGGCTGTGTTTTTTACTGACTGCGTTCATTTTATAAACACGCAGACATAGATTCTCCCTTAATTGTTCCTTTTGTGCTTCTTTTCAGGTTGATTTGACGAGGTTCACGTGGCGCCGCATTGACGGTTGTCCGGATGTCCTCTTCGACATTTATGGCGCCGTCGTCGTTGACATCGACAGGAAATAACCCCGAATGATTTATTTTATCAAATATATTGTTCAAAAACCCATTCTTTTCCAATTCATTTTCTTTGCTTACTTTTGGATATTTGCACATAGACTTTTATTGATTTTAAGGGTTGCCAAATTAATGACTGTTACGGGATTTCGAACCAATAACGCTGCCACACAGATGTCCTTAGGAAGAGGGAATAGTTAATAAAAAGGGAAAGGCATTGGCTACATTCAACGAATTTTATTAAATGTGAATGCCTTTTGTACAGCCAATTGTTACAATAGATAATTAAATAATAACATTCTGCTGAATAATTTAAAGTAACGAGAATTCTACATGAAAGTTTACGGTAATTATAATTGTAGACGCTTTATTGGGAGTAAATTAATATTGTATTGCGACTTGGTGTTAAATGTGAGTGGGCAGTCGTTGTCAATCGGAACGCCTTTTGTAGATTCTTTGGTGTTGTCGGAAACATATAATATTTGATCCTGAGAGGTCGCGATTTGCCGGCATTGGCTGGTCGGAAGCGTATTTTATGCAGTGAACATGTTTTATTGTGGCATTAATTTGAATGCTCTCCTGCAATCATTAATGGTTATAAATGTTATCAGATAAACTCATTTGGGAATCGTGGCCAGATAATTCATTGGGTTAAATGAAGGATGTTTACGGTTCAATATTTGTTTTTATTTCATAATTTAACAATTAAACAAACTAAATTGCTACTTGATAATGACAAACTTGTTTGCATCACATCGATAATATGTTGTATTTATTGGTATTGAGCTTTGTTGTTCTTTATTGTTTTAAAGTTTACTGGTGTTTTTTTTTACCAAATAATGAAATTTTGTTGATTGAACTCCCAATGACAGGAACCTATTTTAATACTGAAAAATTTGGAACTGGAAAACAGTGTTTTATTCTTGGTATTACCAGTCACGCGCAATATCAAGACATTGCCAAAATGTCCAGTATTGTCGGAGCCTGATTTCCGGAAAATGCTGTCGGTCATGGCCGATTTATCTATATCCCCATTTTTCCGTTGAAGATCTAAATATGATGGCAAACATTCCCGATTTTTTTACTGATGTACAGTGGCCAAGGCGTCTTGAAGTCATACATCCCAGCGCCGGTCGGGTTAATGCGTCTCAGCAACGTGTTACGGTGATTAACAATAGCAATCAATAACGATTACCAAAGCTTTGTCTTGTCGGGACGACCAATTATTGAATAAGAATTGGTGTTGTTCAATTAGCATCATAAATATATTGGATCATTATTGAAACGGTGTTTTCATGGTTACACTTTTGGGAATTGTATTTTAATAATTAAGTTCATTATTATCAAGATAATCCGTGTTTATTAGATCATTGATCCCTATATCGAGTGTTTAGCAGATATTTAAGCAAAAAGTGTTTTCGGCCTCCAAACTCAGATATCTAAAGGTTTGCAATCAACATTTTACGTGACAACCTTTATTTAGGTTAATAAATTATTTTTTAAACCGTATTACAATCCATCGGTGCATCATAGACATTGCTAATCGATGCATTTAGGCAATGTTAAGGCTTTACAGCCATTTGCGTGTGGAAGAGTCAATTGTTTATGCTTTCATCGTAGCAGGTTCGATACAGAAAAATAGCAAGTAACGGAACACAAGCCGCTGATATTTGCAATAGACTCTGTAAAAATTGGGGAACAATGCAGGAAAGAGGGAGGAAAAGGATAAAATTTTACAGTGAACTTGAATTTGCGCTACTTACCTTCTTCGACGGCTTTGTTTCAACTCGACTGCCAGCCATGTTACGACGCATACGACTCGCAAAAGTCAAGTGAAATTAATGACCTCACAGCAACAGAACCCATTTTCAAACAATCACATACTTTTTTCGACCGCTTTATGTCAATCCTAATGCCAACCAGGCTACGACGCATACGACTCGCATCGATAGACGCGAAAGTCAGGTGAAGTAACACTCTTCATCGTACGCGAGGGCGCCTTCTGCGTAGATATCCCTACAACGATGGTAGACGCTTTTTCACCATGATGTGCTACCTCCAACCACCTTTCAGCAAAATACGATTCTCGTACGACCACTCGAGTACCTAAGTGACTGCCTGCCCAAGCTGTTGAAAATCACCATCCGTCTTGCATGCATGGCATAAGGTCAAGTCATCCGCGTATTTTATAAGTGTCTCGTCGTTAGGGGACCGAAGGCTCGACGTGTAATAGTTGAAAAGGAAGGGAGATAGCACAGCGCCTTTTATTACACCGCAGTTATTTTGCAAGGAGGTGGACGCTTCATTTCCGACTCTGACATGTTGACGTTGATTAGAAAAATAGGTTTGAAGCCAATTAATCAACCATCATTCAACGCCATCTTCACATAGTTGAGACCGAATGCGGGTGCGTGAGATAGTGTTGAAAGCAGAGAAGAAGTCATTTGACTTCATTTGCTCCGGCATCAAGTGAAGAGTGGAGTGTGTGCGATAACGTTGCCACTGCGTCCAGAGTGCTTCTATTTGATTTATAAGCAAATTGAAAAGGGTCATCGGCAGCTTTAAGCGTGTCATCTTATTTACAGAAGAGGTGCTTCTGAATCAATTTTAATAGACAGGTGAGTTTGTGATAGGTCTATACTTCACAGGTCCGGCGGAACCATTGGCCGGTTTCGGAATTAGTGTTATATTGACATCTCTCCATTCCGAATGAAATGAGCATTCTCTTAACGAATGATTGACGAGCTGGGTGACAAACGGTGAAATCTCGCGGTGACAGATTTTAAGAACCGCGGGGGGGACCCTGCCGGGACCCGCCTTGACGCGTTATGGCATAAACGGCGGTTCTCTACTTCATATAAATTGGTAGAAGACAGTTTTCATTCTGCTTAGTGGGCTATAAGAGTTTGATACTATGCCTTTCGGTCTTTGCAAATCTGCCGCCACTTTAACACGTCTCATGCAAACGTACAGCGTCAACCGGTACGTTCTCGTCACGGTCGACTATTTTACCAAAGCCGTCGAATCTGAAGCCCTGCCAAATCAAGAAGCGGAGACAATCTTTTTCTTCATTTTAAAACCGTTGGGTCGCACAGTATGGAGCTTCAGTCAGCAACCCCTGAAAACAAGGAGCAAACTTTGATAGAGCAATAATCAGTCATTTTTGCGCATAACTAGAAAACTCTCAAAGTGTTGGTCAAACAGGAAGTACCAACATAACGTTGCCACACTTCTTAAGAGTTTTGTCTACAACTACTACTGCCACAACAAGGACTGCTAACTTGGCCGAAGCGTACTTGTACACCGGGCAACAATCCATTCCTCCACTGGCTTCTCGTTTATTAAATGACCACCCGCCAGGAAATCCGAATTCCAGCTCACGTGATTAACGTTGTCTCTACACACCCTAAATCGAGGCCACTTGTATTAAACATCTTATTTTAAGGAGGACCTCTGAAACACGTATAACCGCACGCCCGCTTGGACCATTTCGATAGAAACGCATCAACGTGTGCCTCTATGTATTACGGGTTGTTTTCGGTGATATTAATTAACATATATTGATAAGCTCGACCTTCGGTATTTTGCAAGGTGTAATGCTGCAGGCAGGTTCTAAATAGCCGACGGTAGCTGTTTGAATCCGCGACGCTTGGATTTGTTGCGATTCTTGAAATAAACTTCCGAAAACTTCACAGAATAATGAAACGGTTTTTAAGTTTAATTAAAACTACATTTTAGCATTAAAATGAGCAGAGGGTTAATTGAAAATGTATAGATTTATGCTAAACAATCGTGTTTGTAGTCATTTGGCAAAATCGCGACATTCCATAATTTTGAAAGCAATGTCACATTTAGATACGCTGCATCGTAGCGACATTGACTAAAAACACAGACACGAACATATAGTTTTAGAACAATCGGATGCAAAAACGTTGGGTCTAACATCAATGCCCCAATCAACACAGAATAACATTTGTATTGTTTGCCCAAAGCAAACACTGAACTACTGAATTCAAGATTCACAACATAAGTAAGTTATCAGGGGCCACGCATTTCTGTGAACAATATTCAATTTTCCGCATTGCTGGGGACATCGTGATATTGAAGCGGCTCGGAGTTTTACGTCTTTCATCGACAAACTGGACAATCGTACCTCCGATAAGTTGCCGTTGTCATTGTTCACAGCTGCCATCGATTCTTGTAAGTGTAAAACATCGTCTTGAGCGTCGTCTTTGGCAGTGTTGTTTCGCTCATCTTATTCGTAGAAGCCATTTAAATGGCTTTTTGATAACTCTGCTGGAAACGAAACCATACTTCACCAAGCTAAATAACAGTTGTGTACTATAAAGCGCAGTACTTTTTCCTTCTCTCTTGACTTATTGCACGTCGGAATGTCAGTTCCTTGATAGGGATGCTCTTTTATCAAATGGGTGGATGAACTGACTCACTCGTTTGTGTGTGTGGTTATCAAACAAGAAGCAGCAACACCTAAACGCCTACGACGCACTGCGGATTTATGGAACTATCCCTCACCCACCGCGTGTCGCATTATCGCAATTTCTTACACAATTGAGACGAAAGAAGCATCAGCTCTGCCACCAGGATAGGTAAAAATAAATTGAACCCATTTCGATCAAGATAACAGCTGAGGTTAATCAGCTCTATCACATTTTTTGATGATAAGCTGTAAAGTAAATTGAAAAAAAGGGAAACTTCTAGAAAAATCGCAGTAGATTGATATGAACCCATAACTTAATCGGTTACCCTTACCGTGATACTGCAGTTTTTTATCATTAAATTCGGGGACCATTCCGCGGTGCCTCACAATATGCTCTGAACAAAATTGTTACTAGAGATGTAAAGTGTTGCAGCCCGCAACCCTACCGACCGTACGACATTAAAGAAAGAACACGCTTGAGGAGATAAACCTTTTTTTAATTGTGATCCATCCGATACCCATATTTAAGTTAAATTCTCACAAGTTGCTTTCATAAGAATGAAGGCCTTATTAATTGGATAAAATCGTTTTAATTCAATTGGGAATATTTTAAACATGAAAAACTAGTTTTCATTGAATGACAACGGCGACGTCGAATTTGCCAACAACATCAGGTTGACTGGCGAACCAGCATTATTTCTCTTTATTGATGGATTGATTAGATTTAAGCACTATTTATTGTTCATAAGCACACGAAGTGCATGAAGTAGCGATTTAATTATGAAACCTAAAAATAACGCTGACCTGGTCGCGGAATGAGTCATCTTCGCAATCACAAAATTGATCGATTTCATGACCCCCTTTGAGTTGATTAAAATCAATGAAATAAGATTGTGCCATTGTTAACAGGAAAAAAATATTTGAATACAGAAAACAAAAAGCGATTCGTATTGACAATAGGTGAATCTTTTCCGACGTTCAATAAATCTTATTCAGTTCGGTCCACTCATTTCCATCGTTGTCTGATATTTTGTTTCACCCCCACGAGATTCCGTCCACTGAAAAGGGCGATACCGGGCCAGCATCGCGCGTAGTAAATCAGCGCCAAGTCCGCCCACTCTAATTCCTTGACGCCAAGACTTAACAGCGACACGTATGCCATCTCGATGTAGTAATTCTTACCGTCCTTCGCTGAGTTCAACCAGCGGCAACTAGGAGTCACTGTGTGAACGAAACAAAAGGAAGCAAAACCCGGCAGTGATTAAATGTCTGAAATGACGCGGTAGAAGGAGGAATGACGACTAAGCTCACCTTCCTTCGACTAACTGTTCGCATGTTGCCAGATAATTTCTGTCTACTTCTCGTTGGAAGATGCCGCAACAGCCGGTCCTCTTCTATGAGTCTTCAGGGAGGGTGCCTGAAAGACGTGTCCGATCTCTGGATCGACGACGGTTACGGTTGCGCGTGCACCATAAGATGAACGATCCGATGAGCCCCTAACAAAATAAAGCTTTCCTAAAACAATGAAAAATCACTGATTTTGCAATTCTTGTGTTGCGAAATGAAAGAGCTTTTGAAATAACAAGCAAGAGATGACTCACTATTAAGACTTGCAACGCCACAATAACTAATTTAATGACCTTTTGAGGGGTAAGGTCATCACACAATTGCACGTTGTGATAATCCCCTTTAAGTTGATACAAATCAATGCAATACGAGTGTGCCTTAACAAAAATAAAAATACTTTCTGGGAAAAATCAGCATATTGAAAGCGAAAAGGGCGATTCTTATTGACAACAAGATGATGCTCTAACGACGTTCGACTAATCTAATTCAGTTCGGTCGACTGTCCAAGGTGATCAAACGCTTAAGGAAGCCTTATCATTTCCACTGTCCTTTGATTTCATATTGTAACGTCCTTCATTGAGTTCAGGTTGTTGCAGCCAGGAGGACCTGTGCGAACGAAACCGAAGAAAGCAAAAGCCAGCGGTGATTAGACGCCTCAAATGACGCGGCAGAATGAAGAATGACAACTAATCTCACCTTTCTTTGATAAACCATTGACATGAGACTTATTCCTTCTGACCCTCACCACATGCACAAATCTCAGTTGAAGATGCCCAAACAGCCAAAAGTCTCCACGTGTGCATCAGAGACCCACGCAATCTCTGTATCTATTATTCATCTATCATTCGATGTAAAACTCGATTGCCAACGTATTACCAAGGGCGATCGAGCACGTTAAGACCTCCTGGGCTAAATGGGAATTTTTGAGAGTCCACGACTTTCCGGAATAGAAAGAAGCTGTAATAAATCGCAGCAGTGAATCGCAGAGTGTTTTCTTTAAATCGGCA
>JAPUBX010003648.1:0-10223 GCA_028672205.1 Proteocephalus fallax
AAGTTTAGATTGTTATCATAAATCGGTTAAACAATTATTTTGGGTTATACAAACACGCGAACACACATGCAAACACACAAATAATATACCCATTTAAACGCACCTGCGAAATTGGGCATGTAATCGATTATATTGGTTAGGTTTCGTCTGAGTGGACCCAAGCCCATTTCGAAACAATTTTCTGTTTCATCTTACAATTAAATTCCTCGAACAATAGATCACCAACATGCTCACCGTAAAAGGTCTACTAACAGCGAAGCATAATTTTCATTTATTTTTGAATAAACTTCAATGTCCTTACTTAGGCGTCCATAATCGGAGTCATTTGGATTAAGGCTGTGTTGCGTCCTCGAATAACATAGCGCTCGGCGGAAAGCCTCTTTCACTCTGAGTTGAGATATTCGAGACCATCAACCCATCACTCATAGAAGGGGGGGATACAGACGACACTTTGGTTGCCGAGGTCGATAAAAATCACCCTGTATGGCTCCAGGCGATTGCTGACCGACAATTATGTCACAGGTTCGTGTTTTTGACAGCAAGATGAGACCGGGGGTGTTTTTAATGATCGTAAATGATCCATCTGTTGCTATGTGGAACGGTCAACTGTTGTTGGAAGGTTGAAGAACAGTATCTTGTCGTATGCTTTAAAAAGCAAACATTACTGATCTGCCATGCACCATAGCCTTGTTGTGCAGCGGTGACTATACTCAAACCACACGCGCTAGTTCCTGCTTTCCATTCACAGTGGGTCTGTACTCGATCGACTTGGTGGACACTGGGCTCTTATTTAAGTGTTGAACGATACTGCAGCAACCACCGCTACCCCTCGAGTGGCACTTGGGATGCCACCGGCCAATTATTCCAGAGAAACTCCACTGAAACTTCGTCGATGAAGCCGGTTTATTCCCTAGCAGTAGGAGAATATCGCACGACAAACACAATATTGACTTCTGATTTTAGAACGGAAATACGGATATGCGTTGAAGTTTTTCAGCATTTTTTTTTATTTTGGCGAGCAATTTATTTTCAAGGCAGTTTTATTCTTTCTCGGTGACTTTTGGTGGCTACTTACGTAGACTCGTGAAGTGAAGGCTGAGGCCTGTATGCCCAGTGCAACGAAGATTTGGGAGCTATTTCAGGGTATATTAGACACAGTGAGACATCGCATCATTTGCCAAAGAATCCAGTTTTTCAACATTTCACGCATGGGAGGGATGGATAACGATAAATTCATCATTATAAAAACCATTGAATGAAAGCAAAACAATAAGAAATCTTCCCGAGGATTCCAGAAGATGTTTTTTTTCGACTGACATTTGCATAAGGTGACGAAGACGGGCATGTTCTTATAAATTAAGATGTCACCGTATTTGATTATTTTTAACCAACATTTTGAACACATTTTGGTTACATCGGTTTTTGTCAACCGACAACGTTTTTTGAAACAGCACAGACATTTATCATGGACAGTCTTTTCTCGACCATCTTCTCGTGGGACTCAGAGAAAATTCCAACAGAACAACCTCGTGAGTAAGCCTAAATTATATAACCGATAATTGCTGCAGTAATGCATGGCCTACTATGGCTAAATCCATTTAAATTCAACTTGACCGGCACCTGGTAGCGAGCGATTTGGTAAGACAGAGGTGAAGAAGTCACACGCTTAGGAATGTTTCATTTTTAATATGACTGCGACCCCATACTCGTTTCCCACGATTGTCTGATTGTTATTCTGACGCGGGCACTGACTTGATACACCCAGTCTGGCAGATGTAACCCCAATCCCAACCCCCCAGACCGGACCCCCCCCCTCCCGTCGAAATGGACAGATTGGACCTAATGGCGAATTTGGGGAGCCTTAATTATTACAAAATAAATAGGGCACCAGGTGGGCAGACAAAACGCATTATTATCTCGAATTGATGGTTTGATTTTTGTTCACGCATCGCAGACAAGTGTCTGTCTGTCTACTAATAACAATGCTTGAATCACTTAAATTAGGTCAGGAAAACAGACCGCGATTTCCTGATCCGTCTCAACATAAATATGCGAAACCGATAGGGAATAACCGAATTCTTCGGCTAGCTCCTACCAAGGGATTAGCGCTATCGGAGGCTGTCAGGTCGGAACAGATTGCCATCCTATTCTCTTGCCAGCGACGCACCCCGTAAACATTATGCAGTTCCAAGCGCCCCACTTCCTATTTGACGGGCTGATCCAAATTTGCAGTTGTCCAACCGGGTCATGGTGGCTACGAAAGACAGAGTCCTGTGAGCTCTGTCGCCGAACCACTGCAGCCAATGGCTTTTCTGCGCCTGAACATCGATGCATTATTCCTTTGGTCGCGCCAGAGGATGCGTCGCAGACAGCAGTGATCGAATACTGTCAATGTTCTTGTGACTTCGAAACCCAGTGGTCAGGTCTCCCGGCCGTATATTGGGATGGAGCGGATAGCGGCGCTTTGGAGACGAAACTTAGGCCAGAGGCTTATCTCCCTCCGTTTCCACAGACCGGTGCGCAGCTGCGAAATGCATTCCTGGAACTTTCGGCGCGTAGTTTAACCTCCTCTGTCGATTGGATATTTTTGGAGAACTGTGGAGTCCAGATATTTGAAGGCAGTGATTTACTCAGCAGGCACATCGTTGGGGTATATTGGTTGGGAGGGGATGTTTAGAGTATGTCGAGAAGACTTTGTTTTTCGGCGCGTTTATCTCCAGTCCGACTACCTTCACAGTTTTCAATGCAGTAGAGGTATCTCCGGGGACTACAATTTCGTTCGTGAATTCCAGATTTCCGATTAAAACGTTCGTGGTTACATGTGCTACTTTGTAGTTAGCGAGGCTGGTTTGATTACCCAGTCCATTATGTAGTTGAACAAGACCGGGTTTCTTCGCCCTAGAGACGACCATTCGCTCGCGGGGATGATTTATATGACTTCATAAGCTTCAAACGTGTTCGAGGCGTGCTGTCCGCTTCCATTACTGCCCAGAGCGACTCCCTGTTAACCGAATCGAATAACGGAATCGCAGTAGTTCGTGTGGGAATGAACACGGTACAACCATCGCTTACACTGAAACCGTGTGAAATTGATGTCATGGAGAGAGGGCCAGCAAAAAGGACTGACTTATTCGAAAAATTCTACGAAGGATCGAAACATCAGAGCAACTGATGTCAGGGAAAACAACAGGGGAATAGAATCCCATGAGGGGAATGTGGGAAGCATCCACAAAGACCTCCATACGGGTTGGCTGACCTAAAGACGCTTGCAGAGGATAAGCCGGCTTCATGGATGTTTAGCATGATTCTCCCCGGTTCCACCTGTGTTGATCGTATATGGGAGTCGAACCCAGGTCCCTCACGATCGGGTGTGGTAGACGATGAAGTAAGAGCCAAAGACGACGACATTCCGGACGACAGTTGAGCACAAAGCTGATAAATTTTCCTGCTGAGCTCGATGAGAAATTATAGAGCCAGCGTTCAGAGTAATTCTATTTGGTTCAGAAACAAACTGGAACGGGTCAACGGCAGTCTTTATAGAGCAGTGGCTGCAAAATCACTTCCATTCGCACCGGGGAGTTGGCAATAGGTCTATACTAAACAGGTACTACAGAATCATTTGCCGGTTTCTTAATAGGTGTTATTGCAGCATCTCACCATTTCAAAGCGGAAAACAAGCATTTATCTAGCGAATCATTCAGTGACAATAAGGGAATTCTCGTGGTTTAAAATTTCCCGACCTAAAGCAGCAGCGGCCATAAGTGGAACGCGTGCTTTTTTTAAGTTGCAGATTATGCAGCAGCCGGTTTCCGCCACGATCAGCCACCAAGTGGCTGGATTACAGACACGCACTCAGGATCACAGGTAGGATACACATTGGGCCGTCAGTATAGAGGAGATTCGGTGGCAGTCGTTGTTGTTGCATGGCGGTTTTCTGCATAGACGAACATGCGAGTGTGGTTGCTGAAGGCGTGCTAAAGTGACCAACAACGTCATGCCCAATTGGTTGTCTCGAAAAATCCGACAACGAAGGGTGAAACTGGACAATAGGAATGTTCGCCAGCCTCAACTATTTGCAAGACAATTAAAATTGACGATTGCAACCTGTATTCAACACGCTTCATGGATGGTTCCCGATCGGAAACGAGATAAGTTCGCCATGTCCCTTTTCTACTGCGTGTGTTGCCAATTTGCGAGATCTATTGTGCGCTGTTTTCTTTGTCAATGTGCCTGTGGTTTTATTACTTATAGTTAATAAGTAAGAAGCGATATGCCATGTAGAAAAGCGGTTTCTCGTTTTTAAAGATACATTAGATCGCTTGGGTACACGTGGTTTGGGTGGGAACGCCACCGGTATAATATCCCAAAGATACTTGATGGAAACGGACATTAAGCTGCCCCATCCTCTTGCTGATAGCTGCACTAATTAGATTGGATAAATAAGGCGACGCAGAGCGAGGTTAATGAACAAGACTGGATTCACGCACGACAGCGGACAATGCAGAATCTCAGGCAAACAGCACGGGGGCCATCATGATAATCGCCAAATTCGTGATAATATAGCAACCTGTTCCTGCAACCCGGCCTACAAGTTGCAGGCCACGATGCATAAACAAATACTCTTTATTAGCCCCGTCGATAAAATGCAACGACCGAAAATGGGGAATAATCGGAGAATTGGGACAGATGGTAATCTCCGGTGACGATGTATACAAGGTTACAACGAAGTGGCAAGGCGCAAAATATATATTTTTTATATTTCAGTCTTCACTGACATCATCATCCTCAGCGTCCATTTCTTCATTTTCATCCTCCTCGTCCGATTCCTCGTCCGATCCATCGTTGTCACCATCAAACTTGACAGACGATTCCGAAAAGAGGCTTTTATCATCCGTCTCCGCTGTCTGCCAAGCAGCATCAACCTGCGTCAAGCGGATTTCCTTGATATCATACGTAAAAACCGCACGAACTGCTCCAGGTGATGACAAACACGGCGGTGATTCGCCGGTTTCAAGGTCGACCGCGTAGCCACGCACGAAGGAGCCCTCGGCGTCTGTTGTAACAAGGGTGATGAGGTGTCGGCAACCACCGTAGACTTCTGGATGGGCAACCACGAGCTCCCGGGGCCACGGAAGGGCGCGGAGGAATTTGAGACGCTTACCGGGGAGACATATTTCTCCCAGAGATTCGAGCTTGGAGAGGCAAAGGGTTGTACCGGTCGTACCCGCCGAGGGAAGTGGACAGCGTAAAGCCTTAAAGACAAAAACCACCCAGATACCATAAACATAACATGGACTATATAGCGACATCAAATTCGACATACCTTGAGAATATTTCCGAAGCCCACGAGTAAATACAAATAGTGCTCATTTTCGTGGAATATGACAGGGGGTACTGAAAAGCTCTTTGGGAACTTGCAACTTAGCAGGGTTTTACCAGTAGAACCGCCGCAGACTAAATCCACAACATCAATACGATCATAGGGCCAATGAAGCATCATGAAGCGTCCAGAAACCGTAACTCCAACCGCCCCCTCAGCACTGAGGGCTTTCAAACGCGACGTGAAGGCCTGCCGACCACGTGTCAGATTCCATACACGGAGGGTTTTGTCCTCAGCGGAGAGGGTAAAGGCAGCTCGATTTGAGGAGTGAAGCGCCATGGAGGTTATAGGCGCTTTGTGTCGACGCATTTGGCGAATGCACTGCCAGGCAGAGGCGTTGCCACTCGCTCCACCGGAGCGACGCCAGACTGCGAGACAGGCATCCTCACCAGCGCTCAGGAGGTGTCGCGAGTCTGCAAAAACCAGCTGACGAATGCTGCCGGTGTGAACCTCCAGACACCCCATGCGACTGCGTTTGGTAATTGAGAATATCTACGAGAAAGGTGACATGGAGGTAAACGACGAGATACCTAATCAACAATTCCAGAACACTGCATTTGTCCCTAAACTTATTTGTCTAGTATAGGGAATAAAATAGCATTGAGAGGGAGCACGATTTTATTGAAAAACATAGCGAAAATCCAGAGAAATAATGCAATACGTCTGTTAAACCCGTTTATCTGAATTTATATACTATTTCGTGGAAATTGCACGTCACCTGTATGGCTTCATCAGCACTGCCTGACACAACAATATTGCCACCGATGGCAAGTGAAGTTACTGGACTTGGGTGAGCGTCGGGGTCGATAAATTCTGCTTTGAGTCGAGTGGGTCCGCCTTCACTGATACCTTCATGGTCGTAAGACATAGCGAAAACCGAACCATCATACGAACCACACGCCACGTTTAAACGGATGGGAGCGGTGTGCTGCATCTAGACGGTGCACAAAAAGGAATGAAATAAAATAAATACATAAAAAATGGAAATTAGCAATCCCAAACCAGTAAACATGCTCACACTTTTTGAATGCTTATATTGGACGAAGTACAGTGAATATAAGACTAATTTTTGGAACGGCTTACGTCGGTCAACTGACGACCGAATGGCATGTTTAAGAGAAGCCGAACGAATCTGGGTCAACAATAGGAACATGGCCGAGGTAAAAAAATGGAATTTAACTACAAAAAAGCTAGACATTCCATGCACTGCTAATAAGACATGACCACGAAAAGCCCCAAAAGTAAGTCGAATAATTCAATTATGGGTCAATAGAGACGCACACAACCAACCATTCTGTAAAAGCAATTATCAATAACTAAATAATATTTACTTAAGTGGATGGAGATTTTGTCACACATCGAAACATGTATACATCATAGTGAGCAGGACAACATCTGATACAGAAAATTATTACTCGTTTTAGAATTCTAACCGTTTAAATTACATCATTTACTGTAAATACGAATGAGTTGGTAAAATGATTTTTACTCTGTCAAAACGTGGGTGCCTGTACAGTTATGTAATCGGGTCTGTGAGACACTGAAATAGGCTAATGGACCCCCAGGCCGAAATATTATAAACGAATCATTTGGCCCCAATTAACTCACTGGAATTATATTGGAACCTCGCAAGCGCGAAGAATGACGAAGTGTCTCTTAAAGTAACCATAAAACTATCTTAATAAATAGGTTTTGACAAATAACTTCGTTTATAAATGCTTAATCTTCATGTTGCAATATATGATCGACACGTGAAAGACGATCGCGGACTCCATCGAGATTAACCGTTTGGAATCGTATACTCTTTAGCTTCAAGTCCTTAGGCACGTTAGTCGGGCCGCGTAGCAGATTACGAAAGCTCAATTTCATCCGTAAATTATCAACTCCATTGTTTTCGGAATTTAACGAGCCCGCTCTACGAAGAGTTCCCTAAACGCATGGAAATAATCGAAACCAATAAAATTAATTGTGTCCGAATTGTTGAATACCCCTTGATTAATTGTGGTTACGAATTCAAATAGTTTAGTTATCTCAATTGAATACTTTTAGAGTAACCTTAACGACAATTATAAACGCGTCCTACATTTTATGAGGAATATTTTATGAAACATATCAAATAGTAATAATATATGTACTTAGCATAATTATAAAACAGTCGCAATAAATGTATTTGCGAAAATTAAGATTGTCGTTAAGGTTGTTTGTTACAGAATCAATGAAATTACCACTACTGAAAGTGTGTAAATAATTCCCATTAACGTATCCATTTTATAATCGTCGTTTTATCTTAGAATTACATCGGGTCTTTGGAAGCTACTAGATGACGGAATAGGCCTAAGTATAGTGTTGTCGTGGTTTGTTGTCGAAGATACTTAAAATCATTAAGAAAAGAATTACTAATGACAACGCAAACCAAGAGAGAATCAAGATTGTTCTCATTTTCAAATGATTGAATTTACACAAAGTTTCGTCGGCGTTCGAGCGTTCATGCCCGTTAAAACACAAGGGATGGCCGGTTGGTACGCAGGTTGAACGACGGGAAACTAAGGGGTAAAGTTATTTAGATACGTAGGTTTGATGATGACTCGGCCGCTTCGTGTACGGTGGTCGTCACTGCGCCAGGCAGCTACGGACTGCTTAGAACATGAGCGTAAACAGATCATTAAATAGAGTTTCGGGCAGAAATCGCGTCATTCGGTTTACCAGTAAGTTCGGACGAATTGGGGATTGGAACAGTGTTTAAAAAAGGTTCCCCGACAAAAGCTTCCTTGAGTCGATCAATTGAAACGGTTTCCTTGCGTCCATTAATGTATATTTTAAAAGTTTTATCAGAACGAGAAAGTACTGAAAAAGGATCATGATATGGTGGTTCAAGGCGACGGCGGACTCGATCAAAACGGAGATAAACGTTGGAGCTTTTTTGCAGCCGTGGATCGACTTTCGAGCATGACGCCTGGTTTTTTTAGGCTAAACGCTCTTATCAAACCTTCGCAGCCTCTGAAGAACATCCGAGACAGGCAGAGACGGTTCAACTGTTTTGGGGTCGACCAGCTCACCTGGTAAGCCGAGAGTTAGGCCTTAGACCGATTCCGCCGGAAAGAGTCAACGTCAGGTTTAAAAAACGTACTTCGGTTCGGCCAAAATGGAATTTCTCTGGGTTCACCACGAGCCCGTGTTCATCCAGGCGACCAATAACCACTTCAAAATGTTGCAGGTGCTCTTCTTCGTCTTTGCTGGCCATTAGAATGTCGTCGATATAAGTATAACAGAAGTCGAAACCGCGAGAAATTTAATCGATTAAGCGTTGATCGGTTTGTGGAGCGTTTCTGAGCCCAAACGGCATCCGTAAGAATTCGAATAATCTAAAGGGAGTGGTGATTGTCGTTTTCGGGATGTCCTCAAGGGCGATCGGTATCTGGTGATACGCTCGGGACCAGATCTACTGTGGAGAATATCTTCTTTCCATGTAGGAACGAGACACCGTCGTGAATGTGCGGCAGAGGATAGCGGTCAGGAATTGTGACTGCGTTCACGGGTCGATAGTCGCCTCAAGGACGCCAATCCCCGAGTGTGGTCTTCTTAACCACGTGGAGCGGGGATGACCACACGCTGTCGGACGTGCGTGCGATCCTAAGCTCCATCCTTCGTTCGAATTCCTTTTGTGCAATGTGTCTTTTTACAGGGTCGAGACGGCGATAACGCTGAAATGTGGCCGGTCTGGTGGTCTTCATATTGTTGACGTCGTCGTGTGGTGGCTTCTGTCGGGTTCAGTTCAAGTTTTTGAGATCGGGAAATTGATCGAGAAGAGTCTTGTGGGGAAAGGGGAAAGGAATGTGAGTTAGGTGGCGGATTGAGGTTTTTGCTGTGTATCCCGAGACATCCACTGTCGTTAATTCGTCAACGAAATTCTTTCGTCGGACGCTGACAGATAGGTCAAATGTGAAAAGGAAGTTCGCACCGAAGATCGCATGAGGGACATCCGCCACGATGAATGTGAAAGGGAAAATGCGCACAGTCCGAGGTCAAGACGAAGCGCATGCTGACAGTAAGTTTTAATATTACTTTGATTGGCAGCCCGCAGGACGAAATTGGTGTAAACGGTCAGACGTAGAGGGGGGAATCACGCTCACGTCAGCGTCGGAGTCCACCATAAAGCGGCGACCGCCATCGGTGGCCTCCATTGACGCTGCCAGCGCACTTTGTTCTGCAGCATGTTACGCATTTCATGCCGCAAGTGACGCAACTCTTGAATCTCGTCGTCAATGGGTTTCTGGGGAGTCTTGTCACGGCGGCTACTGCTAGATGGCCAGGGAGAGCGGCAAAAATGTTGTTAGGCGTACTAACCGAACTCGATTAACGGCAGCGTGGGTTGGAGGGTGACCAAGGAGGCTCTGACGACCGGAGGGAGCTTTTGAGTGCAAAGATGCCGAATGATATGATCGCTGACGTCTTAGTTCACCGATACCGCTTCCAGGCGCTGCAACAGTTACGAGTGCCTCTCGTCACCCAATTCCTCTTCCGTAAACAGAGAATTGTAACGCTGCGTCCTTGTAATCGCAGACTGCTGAATAAGAGATGTTTTTAGATCAGTGTACGTGTTTTAAGCCGGTGGTGAAACGATAATGTGACGTAACCGGGCAACCAGACCTTCCGTAAGTGACGCAACAACGTGATGAAAATTCGTTTATTCCGCGACAATTCCTTTCGCTGCAAATTGGAATTCAACAACCGACAGCCATGCCTCTATGTCGCTCTTCGACGGAGGTGAAATTTCACGGAGATGGCATATACGTCAGGAGATAAATCAGTCGAGGCGCTCATCAGAATAAAATCCGAAAAACAA
>JAPUBX010003651.1:0-14169 GCA_028672205.1 Proteocephalus fallax
GCTTCTGTCAAAAGAACTGGGTGTTCCTCGGGAGCGACACGAAGTTCGTTGTAGAAGGTGTGATGCCAAATGTTCTCCATATCGTCCCAGTTGGACAAGTTTCCGTGCAACATGTAGACTCCGCGTAGTAGAGCCGCTATCGCTGAAACTGGGAGAAACTTTCATCCACCTTAAACGTTTTCGCCGACAACCAAAGCTTCGTCTCACCTCGTTTTGCGAACTCCGGTTCAATTACGAGAACGTATCCAATACCAAGCCTAATACAGCTGCCAGAAATTTCGCTTCAAACGATAAACCATCGCCGACCTGGGTGGATACTGACTGCGTTTAGCTAGCCGAACCACGACATCTGAGCCCGATAACTCTAACTGCTGTGGGTTCCCTGCAAACGCCAATCACACACAATGGCCCTCTCAACCGAGGTGACATAATCAAGAACGGCTAAATGAAGAATATATACGCCGAGGACACGAAACCTTAATGAAGCATTTTGTCAAATAAGAGACCTCCGTGATTAGAAACATTTTCGGTGGGTCCGGAATCATCGTACTCCTGCTTCAAGATCCACATTTCTTTCCAGGGTCGACTGTTATGAGCAAATATCTAAAATTTGTAATTGCTTATAACGGGTCGACTGCTAAAGGTTTTGAATAACTTTAAGAATGAAACACATCATCGTAGTCAATCAAGATTGCGAATTTTTCACAATATTGAATGTCTTTTCCCCATATTTATCTAATTTGCACTTTTAAATTTTGCGCTTTTCTCGTGATCTACGCGTTGTTCTACGCTCGATATCGACTCATGACCTCGATTTTTGGTTGCATTTCGATTGTAAATAAAAGTTTCGTTTATTTAACAGTGGTTTTCGTTGATCGTAAATAAGAAACGCAAAATTAAACCGGAAAATTGTGTTTCAGAAATGACCAATAGGACAAGGGCAGTTACAATCGCAGTTATGAGTCGATATGATGACACGAACGGCGAGCAGATCACCGCAATAATGTGTGATTGCAAAAATGCTGATTAAATTGATTGCATAATCCAATGATCATAATTAGAAGAAAAGTACATTCGCCATTGTTCACGACGTGTTTCTTTCGAAATCCCCAAACTTGTTTCATGTGTGACCAGTTCGGCGATGTGTATAGTTTGTTCAAATAATCATTCAAGGAATTTGTCCGACAAGTGCTTCCATTTCAAATATGTGCTAATGGGTCGACTGCTTGACCAAGCTACCCTACAATAAGCCCAACATCACACCAACACTCAACAAACCATATGCGTTGTGAATTAGCATCTGCCACCTGACAAAATATAGCCACCGTCGTTGAACCGACCACAACACCTTCGTCCCAAACCGTTTTCCCAACTCCATTCCAATTACGAGCATGCAACAGCAACACGTCTAGTATATCTGCAACCAATTAACAGATATTTCGCTTCAGGCAACAAAGCATCTATCGATGGGGTGGATGGAATGACTTAAATACCGACGTTTGACGATCAGAGGCAAGATGTGTCAAGTTCCCTGAAAACGTCAATCACGCACAATACACCCCCCTTCAACTGAAGTACAAAACTGTTGAGCGTCACAATAAAGCTATTATGTTCAGAATGAGCGTGAATCATGAGATCTCTACGATTAGAAACATTTGCGGTGAACGATGCTGGGTCCGGATTCATCGTACTCCTGTTTCGAGATCCACATCTGCGGGAAGGTTGAAAGTGATGCCAAGATGGAACCACCAATCCAGACAGAGTATTTGCGCTCTGGAGGGGCCACAATATTGGTCTTCATTGAGCTTGGAGCCAATGAAATCATCTCCTTCGACATGACGATCAGAAATGCCCGGATACATGGTCGAACCACCCGACAGCACGGTGTTGGCGTACAGATCCTTCCTGATGTCTACATCGCACATCATTATGGAGTTGTACGTGGTCTCGTGGATACCAGCCGACTCCATGCCAAGGAAGCTGGGCTGGAAAAGAGCTTCAGGACATCGGAAGCGCTCGTTTCCAATCGTGATAACCTGACCGTCGGGAAGCTCGTAAGACTTCTCCAATGCCGAGCTTGAAGCCGCAGTGCTCATTTCCTGCTCAAAGTCCAGAGCAACATAGCAGAGCTTCTCCTTGATGTCACGGACGATTTCCCGTTCAGCGGTGGTTGTGAACGAGTAGCCACGCTCAGTTAAGATCTTCATCAAGTAATCAGTCAGATCACGTCCAGCCAAATCCAAACGTAGAATAGCATGTGGAAGTGCGTAACCTTCGTAGATGGGCACGGTGTGAGTTACACCATCTCCAGAGTCAAGAACTATGCCGGTAGTACGACCAGATGCATACAGAGACAAGACAGAATCTGATCAGCCACGTACATTGCAGGCGTTGTTGAAGGTCTCAAACATGATTTCAGTCATCCTCTCACGATTGGCCTTCGGGTTCAAAGTGGCTTCGGTAGTACGACCAGATGCATACAGAGACAAGACGGCTTGATTAGCCCCCTACATGGCAGGGCAATTGAATCTCTCAAATATGATCTGAATCATCTTCTCACGATTGGCCTTGGGGTTCAACGTGGCTTCTGCCAAAAATACCGGCTGTTACTGTGGTTCAACACCAAGTTCGTTATAGATGTGCGGCCAAATCTCTTGCATGTCATCCCAGTGTGTAACGAATCCGTGTTCGATCGGATTATTTATTGAGAGAATACCGCGCTTTTACTAGGCCTTGTATCTGTCTTTCTGTTCAATACTGTCACTCACACCTTAATCCTTCGATATCCAACAATTTAGGGAAACATTATTCGGGGGTTTCGTCGCCAGCGAAACCGGCCGTGCACGTTCCAGAACCATTGTCGATTACGACAGCATGATGAAACTAAAAACCGAAATGGTATTGTTTTTTTGTGTTCTGATAACCTTTTCATACGTGTATACACAATTGCAATTTGAGTACATTTAATCAGAACCAATAGCAAGCGACTATTTTCTGCTCGGCCAATCAGAAATCTATCTGCATTGGCTGGGGATTGGCCTTGTCCAGTTATTGCATTCATGTGCATGACGTCACGCTATGGAGGCCGTTTACGGCATAGCCATTGGTTGATTAATTCTGAGCAGATAAATAAGCCATCTAAATCACGTATTAACTATTATTTATTCGATTAAATCATACATAAATTAGTGTAGTCTCTCTACTTCTCGGTAAGTTGACAATCCATCAAAACAACGGTTAAATCGAGAAATGCAATGATTTAACATCACAAGACATCGAATCCTGACGCTCTCGAATCTATCTCACGACTCGCAGATGACAACAATCGTGTGATTAAAAAATTGATAATTCAATAAATTACATATTAAGCATCCGCGATTTCTTGTTTAATATGTGAAAAGTTCGTTTGTGTGTCTCTTCTTTAAATTCCCTCCCTTTTTTGACACCACAACTCACGACGATAATTCCACGATAGATAAATATGGAGGCCTGTTATAAATACTATTGTTTTCTTAATCCTTTGCGGAGCCGATGTGTTCGGGACCCAAAGATCAGAATAGGTCGATGGGCAAATATGAAGGTTGGCAATAAACAGTATTGTTAATCATTCGCCCAATAGTCAGAGCACGGAATGGGCCAAAAAATGACAAGAATGTGCGATTCCTTTGCATTTCGTCGAGGTTCCTCTCAGAAGTTAAGGCGCTAAGGTTTCATGTCGACGAAGAGCGTTACGGACACCAAAACCGACTACAATACCCTCTCCGACCTGGTGTCAGATCGCCGAGGTTTAGCTGCCCCAGTTCGCGACATCCATGAAGCCGATCAATCCTGCCGCAGAAAAAGAAGATGGCCACCACCACTACTACTGTTTGTCGGCTGCTTTACGTTGGGCCGACGTCACACCGGTGTCTGCGGTGAGCGCAGACTGAGAATGCCAGCCTCATGGGAGAGTATGGTTCAGATCCACGGACCTCTGGGTCGTGGGCAGAGCGCGCTTTCACGACGCCATTCTGCCAATGACTCGATTAGCCTCGGTTTCCGGCTGTAGCGAGAGGCTGACGCCTTCATTTTGCGAAGCGAATGCGACAGGAGAACTGTCCGAAGTCACCGTGGTTTTAGCGAGATCGAATCATTATTTGTTACGATGGCTCACAGCCTGTCGTCGGAGCAGTTGCCTTTATAGGAGGACCGATTTCACTAATTTCAACTGCTGGTCAACGGATGGAACTGCACATGCCTACCTGTCTCCGGACTACAGTGTCTGCCATGGGCAGATTTCAATTTAGAATTGTTAACGCGTATTGGATGAGTGTAACGCCATTAGGGGACCTTCTTTTAGACTTGCAATAGTTAAACAAAAAAAGAGAAAGCATTGATTTGAAGCGCATTGAGGTTATTTGGAGGAGGAGGAGGCTTCGCTTCCGAATCTTACGTTTTGGTGTCGATTAGATAAATAATGTTGAAGCCAATTTCCCGGCGACCCTTCCACGCCATCTTCCGAGTTGGAATAGGATGGAAGAAAACATTCTGTGAATTCAGTCGCGCACCTGACGTCACGTTGTGAAGACCTTTTACAGTGAATAATGCGGGTGTATACCGATTGTTGTTACATTTCGACAGCAGATCTAAAATCGACCATTTTACTTGCATATTTTTCGTAAATCTAGTATGAATAACGGCGATTTATTTATGAGATCAAGTCGGTTGGTCATTTAGGGTGCATCCTTCACAAATGGGCGCAACCTCTGTTCCACGGAAATGTCCACGATCCACGAAAACCACGTTGAAATCCTTATTCATGGAAAACTCGCCTTCTCGAGTCTATCTCGCGATTGAACCAATTGCAAGACAGCCTGGCTGCGAAACGTCGGAAAGGCGCGTAAGCGCAATGTCTGTCGATTAAAAATCCTAATAATGAACCAACTAGTTCCTCGAGAATAAACTCTCAATTCATTTGCATATCTGAGTCTTTTCCCACACGATTCGCCGTTTGTTTTCATTTTGTATAAAATTTCCTCGACGGAAGTTTATTGGCCATTCTGGACAACCGACTCGCGCCTTATTCAGTGACTATTTCCCTAGCAAATGTCTTCTATTTGCCTTCTTCAGTGCTTATTGCTATCAAAATCGCCGATTCTAGTTTCGCCGGTGATCAACCCGAAATTCCAATTTCTTTTATCAGAAACCGGCTACCCGGAGGCCAGCTGCATTCCTGTTTGGGCTCGATGATCGGTGAAGCTTGATGATCGGGGAGTGGATACTTGCAGTGTTACCGGCAGCCCCACCTCAGAGACTGTGCTAGTTGAGATGGAGGACGGGATACGTCGAGCCCTCAATCGCAATGACGTAATCGCCTTTAAGGGGCGATTCGGAAAGTATAAATTGGGCGCCGTCAGACAAGGTTTGGACAAAGAAGGTGAAATTAGATGTCCTCTAATGGAAAATGATAATAATTATGCCGCCTCCAAAACGAACAACCCTCGCACTAACTAGGTTTGCAATCTCCACCGACAACTCGACAGAAGCGGCTGGTGGATGGTGGAGTTGGATTAGTGGTGGTGACAACGGGTGGGTGGGGGTGCTAAGGGGGGTGAACCGCCGTTGTCCGTCACCCGCCTGTGGAATTTCATTTACACAGCGATCCTGAAAACGTCTACCCCACCCATTTTTAGATTAGCCTGGGGCTGCATTCGTGGGTCAGCTGCATTCGTGTCGGACATTCGGGCGGAAAACTTCGCGTCTCGTGCCAGGATTGGCAAGGCCAAATGTTGGTGTCGTCAAATTCGACTGTTGCAGAAAGTCGCGATTCGAATGAGCCGCGGATTTCGTCGCACGCCGTCGCCGCGTCCACGATAATAGACACAATTCTCGAGTGCGAATTTACTCACGGTCCTACCTGCTAAAATTCTGTCTCCAATTGCAGGCCTCCCTTAAAACTCCTTATGGTCCGGTCCACTACACTTTTATTGTAAACCAAATCGAACACCTCTGGACGCCGTCGCTAACTCATCGCATTCAGTCATTTCGTCTTCAGGACTTTCATGGATGCCAGAACTATTCCCCAGCCGAATGACCTCAGACATTCTGACCTTTAACGCTTTCAATAATGATTTCGATTATTATTTGATTATAATAATAATAATAATTGTAGTGGCTTTATTGAGGTCACGAGGACCAAAACTTTTAGCATTAAAAAAAGGCAGGATAACAAATATTAGATGCGAAAATTGTCTTGTAGTTCCTGTTTAACCTTGTCTGGTGAGACTAAAAATCGGGACAAATAGGGAATAACCGAATTGCGATATGCCGCCGTTCTTGTTGGAATTGAACGGTATGGACGGCGCATTGGTCGATGAGATTTACATTCCGATAAACTGGAATAGAGGGGATGGGAGGGGTCATTAAAAATTCGGGCAGCGATTAATGAGCAGTTTTTGAAGTGGCATTCAACGATGATTTCTTTGATAGAGAGAATAGGCAGACCGCTAGAAAACGAGATTATTTTAAAAAGTCGATGAAGGGTTAAAAAGTCAGAGCATTTAAGGCCGGGGAAAATTACTGGGGAACAATATACAATCAGGGGAATTATACAGGCATGGACGAAGGTTTTTATATGGCTAGAGCTCAAACCAAGTCTCCTGAATCCGCGAACAAGGAAGCAAAGACGGCGGCTTTTACCAAAGACAACATCGACATGATCACTCCACGATAACCGACTGTTAAAAATCACCCCGAGATACTTCGATTTTGGGCTCGAAGCGAAGTTATGTAGTGAAGACATTTCGGGGGTGTCGGCAGCGGCTGTCAGGGAAAATGTGATATGGATGCATTTTGATGCATTCAGCAAAAGATCATTCTTGGAAGACCACTCAAGTACCTCAGTGACTGCCTGCCCGAGCTGTTGAGAATCACCTTGCGTCTTGCATGGATGGCATAAAGTCAGGTCATCCGCGTATTTTATTAGTGTCACGTCGTTAGGGGACCGAAGGCTGGACGTGTAATAGTTGAAGAGGAAGGGAGATAGCACAGCGCCTTGTAGTACACCGCAGTTATTTGGCAAGGAGGTGGAGGCTTCATTTCCGACTCTGACACAATCGAAAACATCATTATTGAACGTCATTTCACTAGTTGGGGTGCTCGGTGCCTTAATCAGGTGATAACAATTATGATTATTGTTACAAGTACAAGTTAAAGTCAATTTGCGTACACGGGTCGTTGTCATGAGTCCACCTCATGCGTCCAACACCTCGCTGGTCATGAGAAAGTTGTTATTACAAAAGTTCTAACTCAATAAATAGTACACCTCGATTTTAATAATAACAATCCACACTTGATATACTTCTAGGGTTTTTTATTTGGCTGTATTCCAAATTTGTCTTGTTTTAATGTTCCAAGTTTTGGTCCTCGTGACATTATTGAAGCGAATGTCATCATTAATATCATAATTATAATTACTCAAATCCCCAATCTTGGCGGTTCTGTGACATTCGATGTGTTTTGTTCAAATGTCGCGGAATTAAAATATGGACAATCGACCCAAAATGTTAAAGCTGAAGATGTGTAGTCAATAAACGTTGACAAGGTGCGTGGGGTGCAACTTGTCAACTCCGCGTAGTAGAGCCGCTATCGCTAAAACCGGGAGAACATTTCATCCACCTTAAACGTTTTCGCCGACAACCAAAGCTTCGTCTCACCTCGTTTTGCGAACTCCGGTTCAATTACGAGAACGTATCCAATACCAAGCCTAATACAGCTGCCAGAAATTTCGCTTCAAACGATAAACCATCGCCGACTTGGGTGGATACTGACTGCGTTTAGCGAGCCGAACCACGACATCTGAGCCCGATAACTCTAACTGCTGTGGGTTCCCTGCAAACGCCAATTACACATAATAGTCCCCTCAACCGAGGTGATATAACCAAGAACGGCTCAATGAAGAATATAATCGCCGAGGACACGAAACCTTAATGAAGCATTTTGTCAAATAAGAGACCTCTGCGATTAGAAACATTTTCGGTGGGTCCGGAATCATCGTACTCCTGCTTCAAGAGCCAAATTTGTTTCCATGTCGACTGTTATGAGCAAACATCTACTATTTGTAATTGCTTACTTCGGGTAAATTAGAGATCGGAAATGTTTTGGTCATTCGGAAATGGGCGAAGCCTCTGCTTCTCGGTAAAGTCGAAAATACACAAAAACCGAAGTCAAAATACGTTAAAAGCGATTGCACTGCATCGACAACTCGCAGAGCGGAGTCGATCTCGTCAAGTACGACAATGCCGACCCCAATAGGAATCGACCCGCCATCCCATTTCACCCCAGTCGGGCACATTTTTCAACAAAAGGATTCTGTTAAGTGTCGTCTCGCCAATCAGAAGGAATCAAATGGGCTATTTGAGCAAATGAATGACAAGAAATCATTCGATGTCGGCGTTTCTGACAAATTTGTGCTCTTCGTAGATTTTTCGACTTGCCTTCGGGTCCCACCAGAAATTCGCAGTCGTTATGTAATCGTTTAGAATCACTTTAAGAATGATACACGTAATCGTACTCAATCAGGATTGCAAATTTTTGACAATATCGAATGTCTTTTCCCCATATTAAGCAATTTAAAAATCACGCTATTCTCGTGATCTACGCGTTGTTCTACGCACGATATCGACTCATGACCTCGATTTTTGGTTGTATTCCAAATTTGTCTTGTTTTAATGTTCCACGTTTTGGTCCTCGTGACATTATTGAAGCGAATGTCATCATTAATATCATAATTATAATTACTCAAATCCCCAATCTTTGAGGTTCTGTGACTTTCGATGTGGTTTGTTCAAATGTCTTGGCATTAAAATATGGACAATCGACCCAAAATGTTAAAGCTGAAGATGTGTAGTCAATAAACGTTGACAAGGTGCGTGGGGTGCAACTTGTCAACTCTGCGTAGTAGAGCTGCTATCGCTGAAACCGGGAGAACATTTCATCCACCTTAAACGTTTTCGCCGACAACCAAAGCTTCGTCTCACCTCGTTTTGCGAACTCCGGTTCAATTACGAGCGCTTTGTCGGCCTTTCGACCAAATAATTCCACTTGCCTTCGTGTCCCACCAGAAATTCGCAGTCCTTATGAAATGGTTTAGAATAACTTTAAGAATGAAACACACCATCGTACTCAAACAAGATAGCGAATGTTTTGCACGATTGAATGACTTTTCCCATATTTGACGAATGAGCACTTTTGAAATCAAGCTATTCTCGCGATCTACGCGTTGTTCTACGCCCGATATCGACTCATGACCTCGAGTTTTCGTTGCGATTCTTGATGGGATGCAATTTGGTGGCATGTGTGTCGACCAATCAGATATTTTTCAGCCTGTACTTAGTTCAAGGAGCCTCGATAAGGTCGGACGCCATTGGCTGGTGCCTGACCTTGTCCTGATCATCCATTCGTGCACGCCACGACGTCAAACTGTGTGGACCTTTTACGGCGAAGAATACGGGTGACTACTTATCGGAGTAATATTTCGACAACCGTTTTGCCCACTGAGCATCAGTGCGTGAGGGGTTTTTCGACCGAATTTTTACAATAAGCGTTGCATTGTAGTGATTTTTATGCACGAAAACAACAGTGAAATTGGAAAAAGACCATTGTTGCTAGATTGCGAGCACCATGGGAGCTACTTTTGTTCCACATTTGAACCGTGTTGCTACAATTCAATTTCTCGAGATCGTGAAAGCGCATAAAGGCGCCGCGTCCTTAATCAACAGACTCATCGATCGATCATATTTAACTCTGCAGCTGTCACCGTCTTCTCTCTGTTTTTGAAAATGTTTCCGACAATCTTCGCAGCAACACCCATGAAACCTTTTTGTAACTTTGATTTTTACCCCCAATCGATTTAACCACTCTAAATCTTTTCCAGGCACGTCTATTGCAAGGTGTCCATGTGAAATTTGTTACTCTGTTGGGAAGGCCGTCGAAAGAGATGAAATAGACGACGATCATAACTACACCACGGCACCGAAATGGGCTCCATGCAATTTCTGGACATGTCAATTCAACCAACCACGACAAGGCCATTATAAACTCAGATTCGTATTATCAAAAAATTAAACTTTCCAAAAAATAGTTGCATAATTGGGTTAAATACTGACTGTGTTTAAAGAGGAAAATCACGACTTCCACCCACACAACTTCGTGCTGCTTCAAGTTCCCTAAAAACGCTCAACCGAGCTACAGAACCAAGAACCAAAAAACGATAATAAGCTGATGTCAGATGCTTCAATTAAAAATATGTGTCACTAAATCGTTCTCCGATTAGAAACATTTACGGTGAACGATGCTGGGTCCGGATTCATCGTACTCCTGTTTCGAGATCCACATCTGCTGGAAGGTGGAAAGTGATGCCAAGATGGAACCACCAATCCAGACAGAGTATTTACGCTCTGGAGGGGCCACAATCTTGATCTTCATTGTGCTTGGAGCCAGTGAAATCATCTCCTTCTTCATGCGATCAGAAATGCCCGGATACATGGTTGAACCACCCGACAGCACGGTGTTGGCGTACAGATCCTTCCTGATGTCTACATCGCACATCATTATGGAGTTGTACGTGGTCTCGTGGATACCAGCCGACTCCATGCCAAGGAAGCTGGGCTGGAAAAGAGCTTCGGGGCATCTGAAGCGCTCGTTTCCAATTGTGATAACCTGACCGTCGGGAAGCTCGTATGATTTCTCCAATTCCGAGCTTGAAGCAGCAGTGCTCATTTCCTGCTCAAAGTCCAGAGCAACATAGCAGAGCTTCTCTTTAATGTCACGGACGATTTTGCGTTCGGCGGTGGTTTTGAACGAGTAGCCACGCTCAGTTAAGATCTTCATCAAGTAATCGGTGAGATCACGTCCAGCCAAATCCAAACGTAGAATTGCATGTGGAAGTGCGTAACCATCGTAGATGGGCACGGTGTGAGTTACACCATCTCCAGAGTCAAGAACTATGCCGGTAGTACGACCGGATGCATACAGAGACAAGACGGCTTCGATAGCCACGTACATGGCAGGGCTGTTGAATGTCTCAAACATGATTTGAGTCATCTTCTCACGATTGGCCTTGGGGTTCAACGGGGCTTCTGTCAAAAGAACTGGGTGTTCCTCGGGAGCGACACGAAGTTCGTTGTAGAAGGTGTGATGCCAAACTTTCTCCATATCGTCCCAGTTGGTCACGATTCCGTGTTCAATCGGGTACGTAAAGTTGAGAATGCCGCGCTTTGATTGAGCCTCGTCTCCGACATAGCAATCTTTTTGTTCATCAACCTCTGCGCCATGATGCTTGGACGTCCAACAATCGAATGAATGACGGCACGGGGAGCTTCTTCGCCAGCCATGCCGGCCTTGCAAAAACCAGAACCATTGTCAATCACGACCGCGGTCATATCATCACAATCAGCCATGACGAAACGAAAAACCATTTTTTTAATTGTGGTAAACGTTTTATATAGATAAAGCCCAATAACCATGGTTGGCGATTCATTCTGAACTAATAGGAAGCGATTAAATACATGTTGGCCAATCAAAACCTGTCAGCATTTGCTTTGTTCGTCGAACCTCACATAGCTAGGACGCCATTGGCTTTTGGATGACCTTGTCATGTTATTCCAGTAGTGCACGTGACGTCACGCTGTAAGCACCGTTTGTGGTGAAGATGCCGGCTTGTTTGTTTTCACGTTTAAATCTTCCGGTTATAAGAGCTAGGTGTACATAAATGAATGAGCCGAGACATTTAACCGGTTTAAAATGCAGCTTATATTTTAATCGAAATAGATTATTTTGTGTAAATAAATCGAATACCATTATTATTATTGTCAGCAATTCTTGATCTGATCAAGTATGGTTTCATGCGGTATAGCCTCTGCGTCATGATAGAGTAAACGATCCACGAAAAGTAATGTCAAATCCGAAAAAGCAATTATTTTCGATCGCAGTGAATTGAAAGATTTCGGTCACAAGTCGAACAACACACAGATCACAAGAACAGTGCCCATTTTGGAACTATTGACCTCCGCGAAGGCCTTGAACTTACAGAATCCGTTGTCGACCAGATACTACCTCGCCAACATAGCCACCATCACTGAACCAGGAAGCCCATTTTCTCCAGTTTAACCGCTGCACCAATCACAAAAGCATTCGTCCCACTAATTTTGGAGAACTCATTTTCAATCGTCCTCATTTCATTGCCCAGCAGTCAGCATCACAACACCGTTTTGATCTGCAATGTTGATCGACCCGGACTCTAGTCTCTCGCCCGCGACTTGTTGATCAAAAGAAAATTTAATTACCAAGGTTTTTTAAAAAGGAACCCCTTACGATGAACTCCTGCTTTGAGATACACATTGGCTGGAAAGAGACACTGATGCCAAGATGGAATCACTAATCCAGTCAGCATAATAATCATCTATTGAGGCCCAAATATTAATCGTTATTGTTTCCGCGGAAAAGGAAGATATCTTCTTTCACATACGATTAGAAATGGCCAGATATATGTTCAAACCACCGGAGGACAAAGGATTGCCGATCAGATATTATCAAAAGTCTACGTAGAACTGCATAATTGAGCTGTGTGTTGTCTCGTGGATTCCAGTTCGAGTTTATTTTTCAAATTCCAATTTTGATTGGCAATTATCATATTTTTATTGATAAATGAGGCATTGCAAATGTGCTCCGCGTGCTGATTATTTTGGAGAAATTAATGAATTGTCGACGATGCCGATGAACGTTTGATGTCAATCCTTGAACCAACGAAACCGAATCCTTACACAAAATGCGGCCCAATTACCGTGAAATCCTCTCAACTGGCAAATGTTACCTTCTTCAATTCTATCGCTGACAGCAACGATATTTTCAGCTGAACGGTCAGGACGATTGTACATGTGAGAAACATTTGCAATATACCGTTTCTCATTCATTGATTTTATACCTTCTTCTATATATATAAACTGATGATAATTTTCCAATCAATATTTGTTTTAAATTAAATTTGACGTAATTTACTCATTCAAAACTTAAAGCACCCGCCGAATTCGTGGATTCTTGTTTCACCATTTAAATTCTCGGATAATAAAGCAACTGTGGAATGTCACGCGCTTTTCTTGTGCCAATGCCATTCAGAGCCAAAGACCGTCGGCAATCCCAAGGTCAAAACGTGATCGACAAGCGTGATCTCTCACGGTTTCGCTAGCAGTCGTGGTGGTGATGTCAGATTAAGTCAACTTCCACATTAATGAATAGATGAGCTTTTGTCTTGCGTAGAATATCATCTCCTGCCACCACTATGATGAATCTCTTGATCTTGTACTGGTGGCAGCATTCCCTGCTAAAGCACCCGAAGATTAGGAAGACCTGATTGACTCAATAAACACATCCAAGAACAGTGCATGAGAAAACAAGTATATTTGAATATCTGCGTACATAGCAGGGCTCCTTAAGGTCTCAATCGATAGATTCGTCCTTCAGATTGTTTCGGCGTCAACATTCTGCCAACATTCCCATTCAACCTCTCAATCCGCGTGCTCATCGCTGATAATTACGTCAAAAATGCCAATCTATTAAAATATTTTTTGTTAATCTTCACGTCATCGCTAACTTACGCCACCGGAGAGCACAATATAAGCGAATAGATCTTTCCTGAAGGATTCTGTCGGGTTTCGCCGAACCAATCAATCAGAAGGCCTGAAATTGACAATTTCAGCACATAAATCACCAGAATGTGGGAACTTGAAAAATAAATAAATTTCTAATTTCTAAGCAATCGGATGATGAAGTGACGAATGGCTGGCTAGGTTTCATCGGCGCAGACAGCACACCAACGCGCTTTGTCGGCGTTTCTGAACGAAAAGTGTTCCTTATTGGTTTGGCGAACAAATAGTAACAATTATTGCAGACATTCATCATGATCCGACCAGAAATTGGCCGTTCCTACGGTATCATTTAGAGATCAAGATTGTACTTTTACCCATATTTATCTAATTAGCACTTTTGAAAAACCCCGCTTTTCTCGTGATCTACGCGTTGTTCTTCGCACGAGATCGACTCATGACCTCCATTTTTTGGTTGCATTGCGATCGTAAATAAAAATTTAGTTTATTTAACAGTGGTTTTCGTCGATAATCAACTTACCGACCATTG